>CAJDSM010158150.1:0-18695 GCA_903981925.1 Ostrea lurida
AATTTTATGACACGATAAAAAAATCAAACCTTTCCTTGTATAAGAGATGTGCAAAACAAAATAACGAGAACCATTTCAGAAACAATCAAATTGCTCAACCCTTGCTAAAAGTTAAGAGTTGATACACAGTTTACACTTTAAAGTAATATACCCAACTCAATTCTAACCCCCCCCCCCCCCAAATCCCATGTAGGAAAAACAAAAGACTTGCACTCCTACTCCTACCAAGAGCAACTAAGAGTTCTTTAGTCCTTTGAAAGCATGTTTCGGCCGCACAGAACAAACGTACAGCCATGCTATCATTCAAAATCTCCAATCTATAAGGTTAAAACGTACACCTATAGAAATCAAATTGAATGTCACCATGTAGAAAAAACATGCGACATATTCGATGTGCAGGACATCAATGTAAAGGCAAGCATAGAACTATTAGTGATCAATCTCGCAAGTACCAAACAGAATACAAAAAGGTTGGGCACGCGCACGGACCCTGGAAGCACTAGAGGTGGATCAGGTGCCTTAGGAGAGTAAGCATCCCCTGTTGACTGGCACACCCACCATAAGCCCATTGTTCCCGACCAGGGAAACGGGCAACCCGTAGTCAATTCTATGTATTTATAAACGGTTTGAGCACATTCGACAGCATTTGACCCAATGGCAAGTCATACTTCCAAACTAATCGTTCAAATGACACATTACCATTTGCGAAATGCTGCCTTAAACGGTTACTTTTGAACTCTTGCAACAACAACAATCTTGTTAATAACCTGCCTGATTAAAAACTCTCTGATGATCACCGGTGTGGCAGAATACATATAATAGACTCAATAGCGTATAGATGCAATATCGCATAGAACAACGGATGCCGAGATTGGGCCCAGAGTAAGACTTTCGGGTAACGATTGGCCCTTTTGTCATTAAGTAGAGGATCTATGCATCGAAATGATGGGCGGAAGAGACTGATCCTCACGCACGTTCGGAATATTAGATACTCAACAAATCCAGGACAAAGACAGAAGAAGCGCCTCGTTGCGACTGGTGTTCTTTTCTGTTCGCGCTGGAGATATATTGAATCGACTATGAATGATAGTAAAACGACATCAGTATATCGAAATGTCGTAAATTAGAGGCCACCGTCTAGAGATTTCTTCTTTTGTCATGTAGAAGCTTTTGGATGAATTCTGCTTCATAAGAATATAAAAACAGGTCAGCTAACAAAGGAGCACAATTCGTTCCCATGGGAATTCCAACAGACTGTTGGAAGACCCGATCGCCAAAAACTAAAAAGATATTGTCAATGAATTGCTTTAATATCAATTTCAGAGTACTTGTGTGTAGAATCAAAATGAGGTTTAACAAAGTATTTTTAGGCATGGCTGATCACTATAAATGAATATTTCCTTTTTCCATTTTTTTGTTGAAGAAGCAACTGTCTTAATGTTAAAAAATCTTGTATTTAATTTTTAGTGCGGAATGTGGTGTAAGTGTTGAAAAATCATGCCTTGATGTTGTTGATATGAAAAAGGGTTTGGGATTTCAAATTTACTAGAAGTTATTTAGAGTTTTTTCAGAATCCACATTTGATTTACACCATTTCTGGCAAATGTAGTTTCACAAGACGAGAACATTTGTTTGTAAAATCGGCATTGAAGCATACTTAAAAAAATTGATGACTGCCACACTTTATTTTTTGTTCAGGAATTATGACACGAAAAAAGTCAAATATTTCTTTGTATAAGAGATGTGCAAAAAATGTTTATTACAACCATTGGAAATTTTCCGATTCTATTAGTTGAAAAAAAAAATTGAGAAAAGATGGATCGATTCCAGATTTTTCCATCGCATTGAAAATGAAAGCAAAAGGCGGTTTATTTTCATCTGTGAAGACTTTTTCGTCATCTTTTGTAATTTTCTCAGTGTCTAAAAAAAAAATTTTTTCGTTAGTGTATAGAGGGTCTTAAAGTCGGGGGATTCATAATTTTTAGCATCTATGTGTTATGGATATACACCGAAGATGCTGTTATCGAAGGATTGCAACAACTTTGGAGTTGTCTTTCCAAGTTCCAATTACGCCCTTAATATATATATTGAGTGCCTCTGATTCATTGAATGATTATTTATGTTAACGTGACAGCGAGAATATTTGCTCATATTGAGGACGTCCCCAATGCCGTGAAGGGCTGTAAAATTTAGGCTATGCTCGGCACTCAGGAGCCTGTTTCATGCAAGGTCGTAGACTTACGCCCTAATTTTAAGGCTAGTCAGAGGGCTTCGCCAATATTTAGTCGGGCGTATTTTCTGACCAGGTGGTGAAATTTGGGCTTAACTTAAGGCCGGTGTAATGTTACGCCTCTTTGATGAAAACTAAATGTGTATGTCCGGACTTACGCCTGGCGTATAAGTTACGCTGGGCGTACGACCTTTGATGAAACAGGCTCCTGGTCCTTGAGCGGGAGGATCTTTTTCGTGCCACACCTGCTTGTGAACGGGACCTCGCTTTTTTCCGGTCTTATCCGAATGACCGCCCATTTAGTCGCCTCTCACGACACGCAAGGTGACCCTTTTCCGTTCACAACAAACTACAAGATAAGTGTTGATGCAAAGCATCAAGTCGGCCGCAAAAATTAAATATTCTGAATTATTCATACAGAATCGACCAAACATGCTCGAGACGGGCCGTCTCCGATAGTTTATACTTCCACGCCGCCCTTCTTCCATCTTCGCAAGCCAAGTGTCCGATTCGCTTCTGTCATCTCCTCCTTCGCAAGCACAAGTGTCCGATTCGCTTACTGTCATCTCCCCCTTGGCAGATTTAGTCGAGTTTCTAAGCCTTTCAAAACTATCGTGCTTTGACTTCCACAGGCACTCCAACTCAATTGCAACCATTCATACCTGAAGTCTGGGTCCTTGAATCGTTAAGATCAGAAGGCAAGTTTTAATACGCGATTTACGCATCTGAAAGATAAAGGTGATATAAGCTTCGCAACAAGTATGTACACCTAAATTAAAGAAAAACCCATACAATTGTTCACTCGAGTATTTCCGTCAAGAGCGAATAACTCGCATTGTCCGTTAGATGGGCAATTCAGTCGCGACTAAATCTGCCAGGGGGAGATGACAGTAAGCGAATCGGACACTTGGCTTGCGAAGATGCCCTTCTACGTTGAGAATCCTACATCCGCCCATCGCTTCAGGCAAATTGCAGAGGCGAAGCTGAATTGATTTCCTAACATAATTCATGCAAATATAATTAATTTTGAATGTCAAAAAAGTCGCAGAAATCAAACATGCATCTAGTAAACAGAAATGAAGGCATACTCCGAATCTCTGTCACATCGATGATGGGCGATTACCACTTTCCTGAGACTTGGCGCTATACTGAAGCAAATCAGATTTGCAGGTTGAGATTAAGTCAAATATATATCTAAATAAAATATTTTGAAGCTGCAACATATTCAAACCAAAATAACTTGTTTTGATTTAATCATTTATCTAATCATTATCTGGAAACCTCATAATGAATCGCCTCTAACTTTTTACATCAATCATACAATGCCATTTCGGAGAGTACTTCGTATAAAAATCGTATTCGTTGAATAATGGATAAAAATGAAATGCATTGATTACACATATTTTATACTTTCATTTTTACATCTTTCTAAAATCTTTAATTCAGAATTTTTACACATATTATTAAATCAAGTTTTCGAAACACTAAACCAAAGACTCCCGCTCTCCCCCATGTGAAAATCAAAATACAATCACAAATATATCGGCCGCTCCTGCGGCCGATAACAAGAAAGGTTGGTGATCCCCTATTTCTTTAGAATTTTTTTAGTAACATTCAATTTTGAATCTCAACCTTGACCTTTGCATCTCCCAGGGTCAAGGTCATATATTGAATTTGTTTGAACTTGCTCGTCCTTGACATTTGCATTTTCTGGGTCAAGGTCATCCTATATGGATGTTGATTTTGATGTGTACATTTTGGGGCTTGCCATTTCTGAGGCAGCCCACAATTTGAATTTTGATTTGTATGCTTTTAGTACTTTTATCGCCAAATAAAACAAAGAAACAATATATTGGTTGTGTATCTGTTTGCAATATCTGAGATCATTCTTGATTGATAAAAAAGAATGAAACGCATTGATAACAGTTATTCAAATTTTTATTTATACGTATTTTTAAAACCTTTATTCGGAACTTTTATTTATTTTTTTGTTGTGATAAATAATATATCGAAAAAATAACTCAAAGACTTCCCCTTTCCCCATGCGCTCTTTATAACACAAATAAGCAAGTGTCTAATCGCGATCCTCGACTGAGGTGATGTGATCATTTTGGTTATTACTATTTATTTCAAAATGAACAGGGTAAACAAAACAACTTCAAGTTGATATACCAATAATATACATCATATTATGCATATATTATATCATTTTTGTATTAATACATCATTCAAATATGACATAGAAAATAGATAACGTTACTCACTTTTACAACAGTGAGCAGATTCTATACGTCTTGCTTGACATTAAGAAAAGCAGAAATATCTTAATTCATTGTACACACACACACAGAGGCACACTTTCTATTTCATAGAAGGCTTACAACAGTGCTGCGATGTAAAATACTAAGAAAAGTAGTTCCGGATGCTGGCTGTCGGGGGGGGGGGGGGGGGGTCCCATAGCAAACCATTTTATACGAAAGTTGAGACTATATAACAGTAAGAAAGAAATGGGTATCTATCGGTATTTCAATAGAAGGAAGAAGAAAAACAAGATCAGAGGCTCAGAATCTCCGTTTTTGTAACTCGCAGTTAGGTAAGATGAAGATTACGCATGTTGATGAGTGATTACAATTAGCAATTACATCAGCCGGTTAAATGCTACTACTTGCATATTGCCGTTGAAATCCAGACTTTACTTTCAACGTAAATGTGTACAAAATCAAACAATGTGCACACATTATTCAAACGACTCGATCGATCGGTATCGGCTGATTTTCTTTGAGTACTCTTACTAATTATTAGTAACAACCCCGGGCCGCCAATCCTAGGCCGACCTCTCGTCAATACAGTAATTAATTGGATACGATTTCATGTTGAGCAAACAAAATCAGGTGAATTCGTTATTCTGGGTTTTTAAATAATTACCATGTTTCACATTTCTTTACATATTACCCCAATAGAGATTAGAGGAAAGGGTTTCATTCTCAATATATTGACAAGGTGTAGCTGTGAAATTCCAGGTGTTCTTACAGAGAAACTTTTTTTCAAAGCAGGGAAAATTAATTAACAGTTTCATTTTGCGAAGATTTTATTTTTCATTCTCTCGATATTGTCATCCCGATTTAAAACTAATTCCATTCATATTTTCTTACTCATTATCCGACACGTTCGATTAACTGTTCCACTTGGATTTTGTTATTTAATCATCTTTGTTCGGGAAGAAATGAAATAGACGCTGTCGTATCAAACTGATAATCTAAGAGTTTAGCATCTGAGAGAGAGAGAGAAAGAGAGAGAGAGAGAGAGAGAGAGAGAAACATACACATGTACAAATAGCACTTCAAAATTTATTTACAACAAAAATAACAATCATCATAAATTGATTAGCTATAATTTTCAAATATCAAGAATCTGTCAGTTTATTTCCCATGGGCACTATACGGGAACATCATTGAAGATATCACCCCTCTTTCCATAGTAACCGTATGCTGGGTTTCTACGTGACGACGAAGGTCCACTTTTCGCTGGAACGCGCGCCCGCATTTTTCGCAAGCAAATGGTTTGAACCCCGTGTGCTTTCTGCTGTGGGTGATCAGATTCGAGGATTGGCTAAACGCTTTGCCGCACTGAAGACATTTATGTGGTTTTTCACCTGTAAAAATTCAGTATAAGGTTATGAATTATCATAGATTTTATGACAAACAAAAACCTGATTTAAAACGTAGTTTAAAAGGTTCTGGTTTAGTCAAATCGGCTAGATTTCTTCTAAGTTTTCCATCCTTTATGATAAATTCTTTGTTCTAAAACAAGAAGCAAGAGATTTCATGCTGACGCTGTAGCTTTCTGAAGTTCAAATTAATAACTTTTGCTACAGTACATGTACTGATGTATAGTAAAGACCTTTAGAGACCCTTCTGAATACGCTTTAGATATTATTTTCTTTTCCATGCACAACGACAACAACAACAAAAGTTTTTGTTTTACACGGAACCTTTACGATGCCAATAACAAAAATCTTAGAGACAAAGCAAACTGATTTCCACATCGCTTCATAATTTGATATTTTTGGAACAAACAATTCTCTAGCGATGATATATAACATCAGTCATTAATTTCAATTAGGAGGGGTGACATTTTGCCTAAGCGGTCCCACGAGGCCGCTTTGGCGATTTAGAGCGAGATGAACCATTACAATCTGTGTGTGACATTTAGGGTTGTCATTCGTTCGCTACCGAGTTGCCTCTGTTTGAGGAGCGTCATTCCAGATTGTATCTAGATACAGGACAAAATCTGGTCGACATGTCGGTCTGCGCTTCTCTTGTGATACATTGCGGGGATTAATGTCACGAATAGAAAATGATTTTAACCTTTCACATTTGGAAACCATACAGAACAGAGTAACCGCTTATCAATTTCTAATGAATTGTTTTTCTATTATAGAGGAACCATGTCGTACTTGATGAGAATGTGGAAAAAGATTTCCCTCACGGCTCCGCAGGGAGACCTGTGTTTGTTTGGTTTAAAAAAAATTAAATTGTTTTCAAACGCTTTGTTATTATAAACCTCTAACCTGTAGTCTCAAACGCATTGGTTAATTGTCTCTTAATTTTGAAAATCTCTAGCTAGTAAAGAGATCAGGTCTATGGCCGTTAATATTAATAATAGTGAACACTCTAATTCGACTGAATATTATTTTTATGGAAAACATTAAATCAAATATATTTTAATATAATTTACATGTATTAGAAGGTACGTAAAATTTCAGTGATGCAACATATAAAATACTAGTATCCGCGCGTAATGCATAATACTTGTATAGATGTTATAGAATGTCTGTGTAAATGTGATACATGGTATAGATTGTCTGTGTAATTTGTAATAGATGTTATAGAATGTATGTGTAATTGTAATAGATGTTATATAATGTTACATATATATATATTTACATGTATATATGTGTGTGTGTAATCATAAGTGTTGTATGTCATGCCCCATGAGGCCCTAATTTGGAAATAAAGTTATTCTATTCTATAATGTCTGAGTAAATGTTATAGAATGCCTACATGTATGTAATTGTAATTATAGATGTTATATAATGTCTGTGTAAATGTTATAGAATGTCTGTGTAATTGTAATATAATACGCAAGTTAATGTCATTGAATATTTTTATATAAATGAAGTAGAATGTCCGAGTAAATGTAAGTAAATACCTGTACAAATGAAATCCGTGTGAATACATGTGTGTGAAAATGTAGTAAAATGCCTTATACATATCATGTAATAGAATACCTATAAATAGATAGATTACAATGTGATAGAATGCACAGAATACCTAAATGCAATATACAACATGTGTAAATGTAACAAAATGTATGAAATACCTGTAATGTAATAGAATATATTTCTGTAAATTTAATAGAATACCTTTATGCTACGATGTATAGAATACTTTTGTAATAGAATACATGTGTAAATGTAATAAAATACCTGTAATTACAACAAAATTAATTTCTGTGTAAATACAATAGAATACATACAATATCTGTATAAATGTGATAAGACACCAAAACAAAAATACCTTTGTTAAGTACAAGATGTTATGGGATACAAACCTGTGTAGGTGTAACAATACCTATAAATGTATTAGAATACCTATGCAAGCAATATATCTGTAAATGTACATATGTAATACATGTTAGTATACCTGTGTGAGTATATAGCATACCTGTGTGAATGTAAGTATGCTTCTTCATGTCTGACTTTTGGTGGAATCTTTTGCCGCAGTAAGGACATGGATATGGCCGAGTATCGCTGTGGATCAGCAGGTGCGTGGATAAAGTTGAAGATCTCTTGAAACACTTGCCGCATTGCTTGCACTCAAAACTACGCTCTTGTGTATGAACAACTCGATGCTGGTCCAAACTGACGGCATGACCAAACGTCTTGTTACAGATTTCGCAAGCATACGGCCTTGACCCGCTGTGTGACCTCCGCACGTGGACTTCCAATCCATGTGGCGTGCTGAAAAATTTGTTGCACCTTGTGCATTCGTAAGCGCCATTTGTTGTCTCTAGTATAGATAGGTCCTCGATTTGCTCGTTCTCTTTTGCATTCAGATTTGCAGACCCAGGGGGTGGATAAAGGCTTCCGTACTTATTAAACGGATAACCACCGAGGTATTGGCTATAAGACAGGAGGAAGTTTTGGAGAAGATAGCGAGTGTCGAACCCGATCCTCAGACTCGGATGCATTAGCGTCATCATTTGTCTTGCCGCCAAAGTTTCGACAGCTGCAGAAAATACAAATTTAGATTAGTCTTCTGAAATATTGAAAACGGTGATATATTTTTTAATCAAGTTGGAATTATTTAAAATATCAATATTGTAATTGCTATAATGGATTAGAATTTCGACAAGATACCGATAACTGCTTTAAATCATGGGAACGAAACCAATTTCACTATTCAATTTTTATTGTGAATATACATGTATCTAGAGCACAAAAAAATTCATTACTTACTACTGGTCTTCATATTTTGGTCTATCCAAGGTCTGAAAAGTCCATCGGATTGCAGAAGGGTAGGGTTGGCGGAGTGGAGTGTCTTATCTGACCGGCGAACGTCTGGGATCTCTTTTCCATGTAGTATTGACTCTGCGATTGCATAATCATTTTCTTTCAAAAGAATGGAAATAAACACGTGTAAAAATAATGTTAAAGTAATGGTATTTTCTATATAATTTCAATCACTCTTCTCTCTCTCTCTCTCTCTCTCTCTCTCTCTCTCTATATATATATATATATATATATATATATATATATATATACATGTATATAAACAAATTATAATCAAAATCAACTTTCACCATATGGAAAAATATTTTTAATTTTGAATTACTTTTTCAACTATTTAAAACATGGTAATAAGAGTACTTTTAAAACTAACTTAGGAGGGTTTTAAACATTGCAATAATTTTATCTTTGACAATTTGGAAAGTAAATTTCTGAAAGACACAAGTTCAGATCTTGTAGTGTTTATTCAGATCTTGCAGTGTTTATTCAGATCTTGCAGTGTTTATTATAAATGGGCTAATTTCTCGAATAGATATATTTTTTTTTAATATGTTCTTGATTTTCCTAATGAATTTAATCATTCTAGTTCGACTTGTATAATTTCAGTGCCATAAATAAAATGAAAATATGATAAGCAGTTTTGGGTATTCTCACTGTTAAATTCTTTACGTTTGCTTGTACTCCATATTTTCTTTCTCATATCAAATTACATACATGTAATATACCGGTATTTCTATCGAATATATTTAATTACGAAGTACCTTTCATTTTCACCAAAAGTCCTCTGTCTCCTAACAGTGGTTTAGTAGTTTAATTTTAAAAACGTTCATTTAACACTATCACAAATATTAAGAACATATTTACATATATAGTGAGATATTGTAAAGACCAATACAAGCATGTGATAGTGGAAAGGGGCACAGAACAATTATTTGTTAATTATTTTTTATGCATAGCTCCAAAAGAAAAAAAAAACAAGAAATCATTAAATCATTTCTGTTTGGTTTTAAACAGAAAATCATTTCAAATAATTTTCGTGTTAAATCACATAACTACTCACGATCTGTAGCTGTTGGCAGGACAAGATGAAACGCACTCTTGTTTGGTTCCATTGCCTCTCCGTCATAGAAGGCGCAGATATTCTTATGCTTAACGAGGAATGATTTTGGCATTCTGATCAAAGTTATAAATTGAAGTCCAAGAAAATCATAACCTCTTTTTATAATAACACGCGACCAAGTTTATAATTTTTTTTCATATTGGAAACGCCCCTCGAACACAAAGCACGCGAACGGTGCAACTCGGGCACGTGTGTATGGAATCTTTCTTAGCCAATCAAGTGCCACCTCAACAATAGTAATTTTATGTATGCTGTTGAATTGGTAAACACTTGATCGAGAAAGTAATATTTGAGTTTAAATAAATATTTCCGAGTATGTTTTGTGATTTGACGGAGAAAGAAGTCGGTTTGTCTGTTTGATGTGACTTTTGTTGTCGATTTGGTTAATTTACTTTCCTCCAAGTCTATAGAGCAAATTACATGGTCGTTATTCGTGCGATAGACGCTAACTGTTACATCAAACAATGAAAGATTTTGGTGAAAACCCGTTAATTTACGGCATGTGTAAACTTTCCCACCTCCTGTGCATCTACCCGAGGTTCGCAGTAGATTTGTTGGTTTTTGTCCTCAAAAGTAAACACTGCACTTTCATCTACTACAAACGAAGAATGGTTTGGTTGAAAAGATTTTATTGTGATAATTTTGTGAAATTTAGTACGAAAAGATTTTCAAAATTCAAAAGGTCTTTTTTTTTTTCAACGAATCAAACGTCAGATGTGGTTTGCCGTTTTTTCTCTTCAACTTGTCTTTGTACAAATGGAAAATAAAAGAATAAAGAAATATTTATATCCATGAGTATTGATCAGTTCATAGAAGGCTATGTAGTATGCGAAATCAATTTGTGTTGTTTTTCTAATATATTCTCTAATTGCAGATATATTGAAATTTAATGAAAGTGTTATCGTTTTACTCTGCGTTGTCTGTTTTATTTTAATTTTCTTTATGTAAATAACTGGACACTGAGAAGTCTCTTTTTGATATATACAGTTATATATAATTAAATATATAAAACAAACATCTTTTCCTTACTCGGAACAAGTAGAAAATTCTGCATCGATATAATATGTGCCAAAACATATAAGGTACAATGTATATACAAGAATTAGTGCATCTACAGAGCCGGAAATGCTAACGAGTGTCGTAGTTGTTTTTTAAAGGAGGACGCGGTAATACAATGCAATAAACTGTGATAATGATTGCCTCTATCAACTACATGTTTAAAGAATCGCATGTATGTAAACATGTACTACATTTGTAGTATGAAAGCAATCATGATACACAACATATTTTCTGAATTTGCAACAGGGATTTGTAATGAAAGTGTAAGATGTGAAGTTCAGTGTGCTTTCAGAAGAATCAGTCTCGAGTTTGTTTACACTGCAAACATTACAAGATATGGTTTGTTTTGTTTTTCTTTCAGAAAATTCAAGTTTATAACCAGCTCAATACATTAATTCGATCAATCTGTATTCATTTTTCTCAAGTAGCATTATCTGAGTTTCCAAGTATTTGACACATGCATTTAATTACATCGAATCTCACAATCTCTTAATTGATTCCTCATAATGGCAAGGTTCTTCGGCGTGGAATCGAATATAGAGGAAGTCTGAAAGACGATGTAAAAAAAATGTTTGAGAGAGATTATTGATACTTAGTACTTATAGATAATGGGCAGCGTTACCTCTTCCTCGTAATTTGAATATTGTCAATTTGTAATGGACATGTGTGTGGCGTAAAGTTATATACACACATGTACAAAATATTTTCGAGTAAAGACTTATGAATATAGTCATTTAATCGTCCTTACAGGTGAGCCATGAGGCCTGTCAGCCTATATCTTGATACAATGAGATAGATGTAGTAAAGCTTAACAACTTTTGTTATATATATTTTAACAAAATGTTTTTGAGTAATTAAAGAATTATGAATAGTGACCTTGAATTGTCTGTACAAGTGAACCATGAGGCCCGCAGGCCTTGGACGGATTTTTCCAAATAACCAATAGGGTTCTCGCTCACTTGATGTTACATGTAATAGGGCCACACAGTGCTCGGCGAGATTTCGTTTCTCGGAGATCAACAAACATGACGCAATACTACACGTTAACAAGTGCGACGACATTTTCGATCTTGCACACGGAATATACATAGTAGGAAGAGAAATTTTAGCATTTTTAATTACTGTTCATCAGAACCTGTTGTCAAAGATTACAAGTTTACGTAAAAAAAGGCGTACCATGTCTGTGGTAAAGCATGAAGCTCAAGCTACATGTAGTTCGTACGGAATCACCGTTCGAATGCTGGAATCATAGGAACCGGTAATTTGGTCCGTAATAATGATATTAAGGGTCTATACTATACCACCCCCTATAAAAACACGTGGTTTTTTTTTAATAAGGGGTGGTATAGTATAAACCCTATTACAGACCAAACTACCGGTTCCTGTGGCTGGAATGAAGCTACCTAGCCAGCTGTTACGGTATGTCGCATTTTAGACTGTTGAGAGCTAAAATATTACTGAGAAAATTAATCTTACGATAAATTAATTCCCAACTGTTTAAAATATCTGATGATGTTTTGAAGGGGGAAAACATGTATGCACCTTTGTACTAATACACATGCACCCCCCTCCCCTCTTGTGAACAGTTCTTAAATATTTTATTGATATTTATAAATAAAGGTGTACTCTGATTTGTCATGGTTAAAGATATGTATTTCTTTGTACATACAAAGTTATATTGTGTACTAACCATTTAAAACTTAGTGGTAAAGTCTTCCAGGGAAGACATGTGTCGGCCTGCCTACTTCTAATTTCATTTTGAAAAAATTACTTCAATCATTTAAAGTATCATCATAGCAAATAATAATTTATTAATTTTTTGGTCAGAATTCAGTTCTGTTCAAGTTTACCAAGAATGACAATGCATATTTCTAACATGATGAATAATGAAAGATGAGATATTTGTTATGAGATGCCATTTGTGAGATTCTTTATATGAAATTAAAGACATATTAATTCAAGGCTTCTCAGTCATACTTTGTGACAAATTTGTTCATGTCAAATAAATTAAAGTTGCGTCAAACAGAAGTGGACAGTGTGGCAGATTTGGAAACTAACGTTACATGATGAGCAGTTCTCCATACGAGTGCTCTGTGCCAAATATTCAGGAAGGCTGGCCCGTGTGGTTTCCTGAGAAAAATATGACAGAAATGTAAACCATGTGAAAATATCTCTAAGTTGCGTTCAAAACAGGAAGTTGACATGCGGCAGACTGGAAACTGCGGTTACCACGAACCAGTTCTCCATACTGATGCTCTGTACCAAATATCAGGAAGCTGGCCTTTGTGGTTCCTGAGAAAAATGTGACAGAAATTTAGTCCAATGTTGAAAATATCTCCAATAGTTGCCGTCAAACAGAAGTTGACATTTGCGGCAGAATGGATAACTGCTTACACGATACAGTTGTCCCATACTGATGCTCTGTGCCAAATATCAAGGAAGCTGGCCTGTGTGTTCCATGAGAAAAATGTGACAGCAATTTTTGTGACGCCGACGTCGAAAGACGACTTCAAAATGATCCCTATACTGTTCGCCTCCGCTAAACGCAGGCAGGCGACACAGTTGACTATTACATGTATTTGAAAATTTCATAATTTAGAAAATTTAGGAGAATACTATTCTAAAATGTATTCACTTTAGATGTAGGGATTATCCCGGATATCTTCAAATCAAGATGTCAAACCACCATTGGTGGCAAGATTTTGAAAGTCCCCTCTTAATAAAATCAAAAACTCCTTGCCTGGACAGAGAACTGAATTGTCAACAAAAACAGGTAGTACTTGATGTTAGATCACTTGAGCACCATCCTTAAGGTAGGCAATCATTACTCAACTAAAGTTTGAAGTACATTAGATGTAGAAAAATTTGAATCATTGGTAATTGAACTTGATGTGTCATTTGATTATGTTTGCTAATTTAAAAGCTTATACCCACATGTACTTCATGAATAAACAGTGGTGCATTCAATATTGAGAACATTTGAATGTGTATTTACATTGTGTGTATTACAATTGGACTTTTTTTAAAGAAAAATTTCACATCCAAAAATAATTTTATACCAGGAACCCAGTTTACACAGATTTTTGTTATATACAGTAACCATTTTCTTATTAAAAGGACTGTTAATTAATTCATTCAACAGCAGTGCATTGAAAAACTTGTTGCTGCACCACCTGCATCCAGACTTGTGACTTGTATATATAGAGAAGGATTCCCATTTTCAAGCCATGACTCTCTAATTTGATGCAACATACTTCGAAATGCTTGATCAAATTTAATACTATCCATCTGAAGAAATATCAATTAGATATAATCTTACAAATAAATTGTATGAAAAAGAAACTCGGCGGCATTGAAGACTTGCATTTTATTTTCATTACTTAAATCTGGTTTTTTATAACATGAGATTAATTGATGTACAATGTTTTTCCACCTCTGGAAATATTTTTGTGCATGTTTCAACATTAAACAGATTTCGAAGCAGCAAAAGCAGCATCATAATATGTCCTGGATGTTTACAGCAGTGTCACTTTTCACAATCCAACACACCATCCAGGCAGTTTCGACCATTTATCT
This sequence comes from Ostrea lurida, assembly GCA_903981925.1. Classification (NCBI taxonomy): domain Eukaryota; kingdom Metazoa; phylum Mollusca; class Bivalvia; order Ostreida; family Ostreidae; genus Ostrea; species Ostrea lurida. The sequence goes on from CAJDSM010158150.1 coordinate 14,557, forward strand.
TTGGGGGGAAAAACCTCACTGAAATTTTAAAAATAAAATTTTATAATAACAAAAAAATTGTGTTGCAAGGAAATAATCATGCATTTGTAACGTGAAACTGACAGAAATTGCATAAATATTAATCTACCTATTATTTTGATAAAATTCAATGCATTATTATTTTTAATCGACAAATAGTCTAGAGTCATATGTCTGTTGAAGATCTCTGAATTTCTGATACTCGATGGGTCAAGAACCTTACATAAAAGAACATCATTCAAAATCTGGAGAGGAAAAAAAAAGGAGTTTTGTACATTGGGTCTAGCTATTTTTGATATCTGTTTTATTGATATCTAAATATGATGTGGATTGAAATATTAAATTCATCAAATATAACTTCCTGGAAAGGGATATAGTTAAAAAATTACGATATGTGAATTAATGTAGCCATATAGATTTTGTCCATATAGGAAAATCTTGCCCTAATTCTTAAATTGACTGAAACCCCCATTGGACACCACTCAGTAAAAGATATTTTTTCATTTATTGACGACTCATTTAGGTCATGTTCTTTGCATTCTGACATGCGAAAGAGAGTTGGCAAGTACTAGTTATTGAAGTAAGTTACACTATATAATAGAAAGATGTCCAAGGTGCATACTAAAAAATTAAATATTTATAGGTTTTACTAGACTTTGTTATGGGAAAATTAATGACGATCCGAGTTTTAGGCGACGTTTACACGCGACCGAGGGCTGCGATGTCCGTTCGCGACAACAAAACGAAGGTCGTTCATATTTTCCCATACAAAGTCTATAACCTTTTTATTATATACTTTCAATTCATTTAGGAAACTAACAAAATTTTTATTTTTAACACATTTTTTCAATAGGTCTACAGACTAGAGCTGAAACACACGAAAAAAAAAATTGAAACAAGTTTTTGACGTTTTTTTAAAAACCAGTACACGTTCAAGAAACGTGCTTTATTGGACGTCACAATCAATTTTTCAATTTTGTTTAATTATTACGTCAGCTTGCGCGGTCCGAAAAAAGTTTCCAGGCATTAATATCGTGTGATATTGGCCGCAAACTTTCTAAAAGGAAAAAGAGGAGATGAAATTGAAAGTATATAATAATTTATCATATTGTTGATTATTCATATTTCAGTATGATATATTTTTACAGTCTGGCCATGCATGTCATGACAAAACAGAAGCCCTTATTATGAGCATATGATACATGAAGTCCACAATATTCTTGTAGGTCTTGCACATTTCTAAAACACCACCCCCCCATGTTGAATGACGATTCACTTCCTATAATCTATATTTACTATTTTACAACATAATAAGCAGTTTGTCATCAAATTCCAGAATCCTTTATAAATACTTTTAAAAAACTGTCATCCGTACCATACGTTGTACATCAGATCGCATTCCCTTTGTATGGTGGTGGTGGGAGGGGGTACCTTTATCCTTTTACCACCGTACTTAAAATAGGAACTATGCTTCTGTCATTTCACTCACCAAATCTCTGCAAATGTTAAATTTATAAACAAGAAAGTTTGAGAAACATAAGCCCCCCATGGTGCAAATTCAAAATGGCTATTTATGAAATTGGTGCTTTATACAAGGCAAAACTAATCATTAAACAAATAAGGGTTAAAATACCAATTCATCTGATTAGATGTTCAAGTTTGACCAAATACATTTAAGATATGACAAATCTTTTAGCAGTTTTTGAAATTGGCCTATCAGATATCTTGAATCTTTGGCCATGTTGACCCAAAAAATTATTAGGGATCCATTTTACTTTTCTAAGGCGAACAAAACACCTGTACCCAGTTTAGTTTGTAATTCAAGCAAAGGGCGTCAAAAGATTTTGAGCGGGACAAACATGGGTTAAGACCAGTGTTTGACCTTGACCTTTACCTTGTGACCTTAAAATCAACAGGATCATTTATCTCTAAGGACAACAACTATGGCCATTGTTTGGTTGATATCAAGCAAAGAGGTCAAAAGATATTGGGCGACAACACATTGGGGTTAAGACCATTGATTTGACCTGGACCTTTTGCTTTGTGACCTTTGAAAATCAATAGGGATCATCCACTTTTCTAAGGACAATTCCCTTTACCAAGTTTGGTTGATATCCAGCAAAGAGGTTCAAAAGATATGAAGCGGACAGCACATAGTCTAACAGCATTGACCTTGGACCGTTTGACCATTTGACTGAAATCAATAGGCTCATCTACTCTCTAAGGGCATCCCCTGTACCAAGTTTGGTGTTTATCAAGCAAAGTGGTCAAAAGATATTGAGCGACAACACATAGTCTTACAGGACCTGACCCACTTGACATTGGGACCATTGACCAGTGACCTGAAATCAATAAGGATCATCTACTCTCTAAGCGCAAACCCCTGCACCATTTTTTTGGTTGATATCAAGCAAAGGGTCAAAAGATATTGGTGAACCAGCACATAGTCTACAGATTGACCACTTGACCTTAACCTTTGCACCCATTGTGACTGAAAATCAATAGGGATCATCTACTCTCTTTAGGGCATTTCCCTGTACCAAGTTTTTTGGTTGTATCAATCAAAGGGGTCAAAAGATATTGAGCGGACAAGCACATATTCTACAGACTGACCCACTTGACCTTGGACATGTGACCTGAAAATCAATAGAGAATCATTCTACTCTCTAAGGGCAACCCCTATACCAAGTTTGGTGATACAAGCAAAGGGGTCAAAAGATATGAGCAGACAGCACATAGTCTTACAGACTGACCACTTGACCTTGGACCATGTGACCGAAAATCAATAGGGATCATCCTACTCTCTTAGGCAACCCCTTTGTCTCTCCATGTGAGTGAAATATTCTCAAGTAACAACAATAAAATATCAATCCAGATGTAAAGGCAAAGATAACGAACAGTGATCAATCTCGTAAGTCCTAAATTAGAATTACAAAACCAAAGAGTTGGGCAACACGGACCCTTGGACACACCAGAGTGGGATCATGTGCCTAGGAGGAGTTAAGCATCCCCGATGACCGGTCACACCCGCCGTTAGCCCATAGTCTTGATCAGGTAAACAGAACAGTCCGTAGTTTCAATCAGGTGTGTTGAAAAACGGGACTTAAAAAACAATGGCTAATGAACAACCATCATTTGAACTCAATGATAGGTCATATTGGCTAAACTAAATTGCTGCCTTTAAACGTGACTGTTGAAACCCCTGCAACAACAACTTGTCTGTAAGAGCTTGCCTCGATTTTCCAAAAACTTGATCATACGCAGAACAAGCTCTTGAGTATCGAATAAGTTGCAGAGACATACACCACCATGTATGGCAGGCGAATGATGAATATTGCTTAACATAAATATGGGAAGTGACGATGGAGAAGCTGAAAATCGTCCCGTTTGGTCAATAAAGTTGAGTAGTTAGTTTGCCGTTAATGTTCAATTGTTCAATAAAATATCCAAGAGGAAGCAGACATGAAGACTGTGGTGTCCTTTATTTCTAGTTCGTTGGGATATATTGAATCGAACATATGAGTTGAAATCAATTCATTATTGAGAGATAAAACATCGTCAATATATCGAAATGTTGTAAACCACGCTAGAGATTTCTTTCTTTTTCATGTAGAAGCATTTTTGAATTGAATTCTCCCTCCATAAGAATATAAAAATAGTGTTCAGCTAATAGAGGAGCCACAATTAGTGCCCATTGGAAATTTCCAACAGACTGTTGGAAGATCTGATTGCCAAAAACTACAAAGATATTTGCAATGCAGAACTCCAGCATTCGCTTTAATTACAACTTTAGAGTACTTGTGTGTAGAATCGGAGTGGAGTTTAACAAAAAATTTTTTTGAATGGGCTATCACTAGATAAGAATATTTCCTTTTCCATTTGGGTTAAAGAAGCAACTGTCTATTAATGCTACAATCAGATGGATCTTTTTAGAGTTATTTGGGGCCCTTGGAAAAATTTTGTCACTGTGACCTTGAACCTTTGGACGGATTTTTCCGAAAATCAATAGTTTATTTGGTTAACCCTCGGTTTACGGAGATCTCGACGAGATAGCGACCGCGTGTGTTGCACAATCTAGAGTCATATCGGACTACTTGTGGTGGCATGAAGATATCCTCTCT
>CAJDSM010158162.1:0-10708 GCA_903981925.1 Ostrea lurida
TTTTCATTTGGCCTTTCTACGCCGCCGTAGAGAACAAATCTACCTGAGTAAATGACTTAAATGCTATAAATAACGTGTAAATAATTTTTAGGAGTTCTCTCACAGTCGAGGACTTGAACAAGAATGAAATCAATTTTCAAAGATAAATAACAAACATTTATTTACAGACAAATACAATAAATCTAGGATTGTGGATTCACTGGACTGCCTTTACCACTGGAATGACAAAAACAAATGATATTTAATTTAAGGTCGTAAAAAATTAGATATGAAATCAGATTGACAAGAAACACGGCAGATTATGCCAATTTTATGACAATTTTCCGTGTACATTATACTCCTTGTATGTTTGATTTATAAAACGGTTCTTTGTTCATGTGAAATTCCGTTAAATCATACATGACGTTTGAAATTCTTGTAATTCTTCAAAACATGCAAACAGTAATTACAGGTGATGACATTGTCAATGACTGAAACATTTTCCCATGGGTATTTATAGAAACATTGCCGACTGATATGATATCAATAAAAGTTTTAAAACTTACAACATTTTTAGGATAATAACCAATTCCACTTTGACGACTGCCGCTGTATATGGAGTCAATGAGACCTGATCCTCTGCTGAATTTTCCAAAACGTGAACCACGACTGAACAGGGATCCGGAGTGTCTAAAACCTAACGAAGATCTCCGTCTAGGAAAGGGGCCAGTACTCAGAACTCTGTCGAAGATTCCAGAACCAAAGGCGGAGGCAGAGGCGGAGGCAGAAGCAGATGCAGATCCTCCAAAACCATGGGGTCTGGGGTAGTATGGGTAGGGTTCGGGTTTTGGGTAGTAATGTCCACAAAGGTGTGCATTGTAGATGGAGTAGGGATATGAACATGGATTGTAGTGATTGAAATTGTAATGATGACGATTTATGATGATTTGCCTGCCCCGTCCACCAGCGCCGGCAAAAGCAGAAGCGGAAGCTGCGACAGAACCTCTTCCTCCAAACCCAGCTACTGATCTTGCACCTGCTGCGGCTGCGCCTCCTCCAACTGCTGCTGAGGAGGAAGCAGCAGCTGAACCACTGCCAAAGAGAGACTGCAGGAAATTGCCTCCGTTTACAAGATACACAGTTTGTCCATGACCACCTGTTCCTAAACTAAGCCCAACGCCAGCACTGGCTCCAGCTCCAGCACCGGCTCCAACACCGACTCCAGCACCGGCTCCACCACCGCCACCACCGGCACCACCGGCTCCACCACCGCCAGATGCACCACTTCCGCCGCTTCCATCACTTCCGCCGCTACCACCATTTCCGCCGCTACTACCAGACTGGCTTGTCTGCCACTGCTGAAACTGGGCGAAGAAGTCGTTGCAGTTCTGTCCGTTCTGACCATTACAATTCCAGCTACCATTATCCTCATCGTCCGCCAAAGCGACGCTCAAAAGGACAACAAAAAGTAGAACTCTCATGGTCGTTTGAAACTGAAATTGAGATATGAGTATTATAACGTTGAAACAGAAATTAACATATGAGTATTATAATGTTGAAATTGAAATTACGATATAAATATCGTAATGTCGAAACTGAAAGTATAACGTGGAAACTAGGAGTAAGATATGAATTAATGTTGATACTAGAATTATCATAAAGATTTCATTGATGTTGAAATTTGAATTAATTAAGATACATATACATCTCATAAGAAGTATTTTCCTTGTTTATTTAATACAGCAATTACCGGGGTCATGCTGCACAGGTGGACGCCAGAGATCGATAAAGAACAAATTTACCGCTTCGGTGACCACAGGCGGTTTATCGAGATAATTAACACTGTGAAACAGACTAGCGAATTTGGCGTTTTTAAGATAAATTTAAGTAACAAGAAAAACGTTCAAGATTATGGGTATTTATAATGTTGCAATTTATTGACATTCACTAATGTTTAAACTGAAACTAAAACATAAATTATCAATTTTAGACTCGATTGGAATTTCTTAAGACAATGAAATTCATATACATTTGTGTTTGCCTTTGGTATCTTTGATGATGGGCACGGTGTAGTTGTAAACAGTGCCCGCAGGAAAATAGAACAGTACATCTATTCTAACGACTGGGATTTCCGATAGAAATAAAAGTAAAATGTAAATTTCATTTTTTTTTTTTTTTTTTGAAAATATATGAGGGTATGAACTGCATTGCACATCAGTATAGTGTTTCATGAAGTGATGAACTGCATCGCACATCAGTATAGTGTTTCATGAAGTATACTGGCGTGATGCATCGCACTTCAGAGCCTCACTTTTCAATTTCACAAGTAGATATATTTACAAGAGAGTTTAATGACTTAAATATCATATGGAGAACACAAATATGCATGCATCTTTTGTTAAATCAATGCTTCAATAATAGAATTACAGTTAAATGTCACATTTTTTCTTTAAAAAAATACTGTTTTAATAAAAAAGAAAATAAATGATATCTAATAGTATATATATCCATCGGGTTTATCAATTATTTTCATAGTTAACAGTGGACTGATTCATGATTTATGAAATTAATTAATAAAAGAAAATCAAATTGTATACTTTATACGAAACAGGCTATTCAGAAAAACAAAATTACTTTCTTTGGTTTTACTTTCAGGTTAACAAGATACGTATAATACACTGCTACATAACCATGATTTACTGAGCATCACCACTCACCTCCTTCTAATTAACTCCCTGATTAGGAATGGGCAGAAGTGACAGAGGGCTCTTTTTACCAACGATTTATATACACGAAGGTCCTGCCAATAGAAAACAGTTTTCAAAATCACCAAATATCCCTACCGTTCCACTCATGCGTTTCGCGAGTCATAAATCATCATTTAGAGATGGAAACCTTCAAACTTTTGTCACTGCACGTCAGTCATTTTAATTGTGAAATTACCTATGATCATTGTCATAAAGTTCTTTCCGTGGATTATTTTTCTTAAAAAGGTCAGCAAGGAAGACCAAAGTTAGTAAGAATTAATACTCAGAATGGCTAATGAATATTTAATTAAAACCGACATCATCAAGTCTTTCTTAAATCTTGAAGTACAGATGTTACACAAAGAGATTGTTCGTATTTCCTTTAGTTATGAAATTTCAAAATTTTAATGTCACATCTGATCATGTCATAAAAATCTGAAACGTTTTAACGCTTTAACGCAAGTCAGGTAAGGTTTTACATTAATTAGTAAATTAAAGAGCAGCTCCATGTTTGCACTGCCACTTTCTGGAAACCTTACACAAGCAATCATTAAACTTCCTCATGATTACAGTCAGATACCAGGGCCGTAACCAGAGGGGGTACATGTTCCGGGGGGAAACACCTACTATCAGAGAAAGGCTTGGACTAAATGAAAAATAGGCAAAAATTGTAAAAATGTGCAAAAAATCCAGCACCAAATCTACAACTGTATTTACTTTGCAAATTACACGTACATGTATATTGTTTTGGGATTTTCTATGAATATGTTCTCAGAGAGCAAATTAGGACATCAGCTTGCCTTTCTAGTCTACTGGGCACTGTACAATCAGCTTGACTCTGCCTTACTAGTTCTACTGACACTGGTACATCAGCTTGCGTTAATATTCTACTGGGCAACTGTACATCACTTGCCTTAATAGTCTATCTGGGCACTGTTAATCACTTGCATTACTAGTCTACTGGCATGTACAAATCAGCTGATTACATAGTCTACTGGCATGTAGGATCAGCTGTGCTTACTAGTCTACTGGGACCACTGTACAATCAGATTTGCTTACTAAGTTCTGGCATGTACAACAGCTTGCCTTACTAGTCTATCTGGCACTGTACAATCCAGCTTGCCTTACTAGTCTACTGCACTGTCACAATCCTTGCCTTACCGTCTACTGGCCTTGTACATCAGACTTGCCTTACTCGTCTGAGCTGGGCACTGTACAACCACTTGCTTTACTAGTCTATGGGCACTGTCATCTCAGTCTTGCCTTATAGTCTACTGGACACTGTACAATCAACTTGCTTACAGTCTACTGGAACTACAATCTCTTGCTTCAGTTACAGGACTGTACAATCAGCTTGCTTAACTAGTCTATGGCAATGTTACAATCAGCTTGCTTCCTAGCTATACTGGGCATGGTAACAATCACATTTGCATTACTATTCTATCTGGGCAGCTGAACAATCAGCTTGCTTACTATCTCTGGGGCACTGTACATCACTTACCTTACTATCACATGCGAACTGTACAATCAGCTTGCCTTACTCATCTACATGGGCACTGTACAATCAACTTGCCTTACTAGTCTACGGGCACTTACAAATCAGCTTGCCTTATAGTCTAGCTGCATGTTACAATCAGCTTGCCTACTAGTCTACTGGCACTGTACAATCAGCTGCCTTACTATGTTAACTGGGCATGTAAAATCGCTGCTTACTAGTCTGCTGGGTGTACGATTCAGCTTGCCTTCACTAGGTCTCTCGGACACTGTACAATCCGCTTGCTTACTAGCTACTGGCCTGTACAATCACTGTACCTTACTGATCTCACAGGCACTTGTAAAACACTTGCTACTTTGATCGTATCATGGGCATGGTGAATGCAAATCAGCTTGCACTTACTAAGTCTATCTGATACTGGCACTTGTACAAGTCAGCCTTTCGCTTACTAGTCTAATGGCAATGTACAGATCACTCGCCGTTACTAGTTCTACAGGGCATGTAAACCAGCATTTGCCTTTACTGTTCTACTGGGCACTGTACAATCAACTTGCCTTACTAGTCTAGCTGGCACTGTACAATCAGCTTTGCTTCCTAGTGTACTGGGCACGTACAACCACTTCTGCCTACTAGTCTACTGGGCAACTGTACAGATCAGCTTTCTTAACTCGTCTACTTTGGGCACTGTAACAATTCAGCTGCCTGATCGTCTACTGGGCATGTACCAATCAGGCTCGTAACTAGTCTACTGGGCATGTACAACCAGCTTGCCTTACTAGTCTACTAGGACACTTGTTAGCACACTTGCTTTACTATCTACGGCACTGTACAATCACTTGCCTTAACTCGCTATGGCACTGACAATAGATTTGCTTAATAGTCTACTGGGACTGTAGCAATCACTTGCTTACAGTTAACGGGCAGTGTACAATTCAGGCTTGCTTACTAGTCTACTGGACATGGTCAAAATCAGCTTGCCTGTACTAGTCTACAGGCACTGTACAATCAGCTTGCCTTACTAGTCTACTGGGCACTGTAAATCAGTTGCTTACAACTAGTCTCTGGGCACTGTATCAGCTTGCTTACATAGTCTAAACTGGGATGTACAATCAGCTTGCTTACTATCTAACTGGCACTTAAACCAGCTTCGCTTACCTTGTTACTGGGCACTGTAAAATCGCTTGGCATTCTAGTATATGGAGCACTGTACAATAGCTTGCCTTCTAGCAACAGGGCCACTGTACAATAGCTTGCTTACTAGTCTACAGGCCTGTACAATCAGCTTGCCTTATAGTCTACTGGGCGCATGTACAATCACTTGCATACTACTACAGGGCTGTACAATCAAGCTTGCTATAGATTCTACACGTCGGGCCATGTACAATCAGCTTGCATACTATCTCTGGCCCTGTACAATCAGCTGCTTACTAGTCTACTGCACTGACTATCATCACTTGCATTATTCTACTCGCACGTTACAGACATCTTGCTTACTTTTCTACTGGACAACTGTACAATCACTTGCTTATAGTCTACTGGCACTGTGAAATCAGCTGCCTTACTAGTCTAAAGCTGGGCACTGTAATCAAGCTTGCCTTACTATACTACGTGCACTGTAACATCAGCTGGCCTACATCTATCTGGGACTGTACATATGCTTACTATCTACTGGGGCATGTACAATCAGCTTACCTTACTATCTACTGGCACTGTACAATCACTTGCATGTATAGTCTACTGGACGTAACATACTTGCTACTAGTCTACTGGGCACTGTAAATAACTTGCTTAACACTACTGCATGTACCAATCAGCTTGCTTACAGTCAGGGGCACTGTAATCAGTTGCTTACTAAGTCTAATGGAACTGTACAATCAGCTTGCATTACTAGTCTATGGCACTGATAACCATCTTGCTTATTGTCTAACTGCACTGTACAATAGCATTGCTTCACTAGTCTATATCTGGGCACTGTACATCAGCTTGCCTTATAGTTCCTACTGGCACTGTACAATCAGCTTGCCTTATCTCTACTGGCACTGTAATGAAAAACGTGAAGATACGAACATGCGGACTCTCCTTATTCATTGGAATAAATTGCGGATAGATTGATTGAATGATTGATTATTTATTGTTTTACTCACTCTAGAATATTTCACTTGCACGGAGCTTCAAATTTATTGGATAATTAAGCTGAAATAGTAAGGTGAAGGATGCAAAATTTTGGCTATTGCTCGGATAATTTAGCTCGAGTGGCATAGTAAATTGGAGGAATCAATTGTATAATTAGTATTTTATGATAAGTTACCATTATAGGTAAAAAATGAAAAAAATGCCATAATAACAATTATAGATAGCTCGATTATTGAAGAACTAAGTGGTTGTATCGTGATCAACACAACGTCATCATGAATCGTAGAGTGTCCTACACATATCTGGTAAAAGTTAGTCGTGATCAGACAGTTTTAATTCCTGGCCCTGGCAAACAGGAGGCTCACTGGCGGGAAGCCATAAATATGTAATAATAATCAATCAGGAAATCCCAGGATATTTGTGAGATCGAGCAAAAAAATAAAATAAAAGAGAGATTGACGTTAAATAAAAGTTGACCCCAACCCTCAAAAGCAACTTAAATTTTAGCCTGTCTGAAGCGTAGGTCAAAATAATTACAATATAAATTAAAGCATGCCTTCCTGCTGAAATACGTGAATTCATATCTCATTAGGCGAGGAGAATTACACCCAAGATACAGACATATTGATCAGCGCTTAAACATAATCACAGATGTTAAAAGGGCGCCATATTTTGGAATTTGGAGTCAAGAACACGTAATTCGGGCTGTATCGTTACGTTTTCACGTCTAATATTATCTCTGGTCTGAAGTAGTCCAGCTCTTCTAAGAAAAATATTCTAGAAGAGATACTGAGACGACACAAGCATTAGTGTGACATAATAGCGTCACTATATTCTTAATACACTACATGCATTTTAGAAAATTCGTATAAATACGAATGACCCACTCTCTCGTAAGTAATCACTGCTTCGTCCCGCAGCTCTCGTCTGTACGCATATCAATCCGTGCTCCAACAACTTCGGTCATATCCTGCAGTCCCGCACATAATACAGCTCAATCCTGTCGAACCACACTTGTAGCCAACATTCCGGCCATGGACTTTTCGTTGACACAGGCGCCTTAGAATATACTCTTCTAACATGTTTGTGTTACTGTGTTTGCCTCCATCCTAGACACTTGTGCTGTTTCTGTCCACACGATCTTCACATAAAGCAGAGTACGGTGCTACCCAAATTTAGCGCAACTGCCATGTCCATCTTATTGGCATACCTACCAGCCTATTGGTTGTTACAAATTCTCTTCCTTGTAACCCGTCCTAGTATACCTGTTGAATCTCGATGGGGTGGGATAATTAATGTTGTTTTGGTCTCACTAATTATTTGAACTGATTTTTCTAGAGTATGGTTTTTCTTAAATAAAAATGTGCATTGCGTGTTCTCACTCCGTTGTTTCATGTAGCACTTGCGGTTAGCATATCGCCCGGACTGGTGAACCTTTCAAATAATTAATATATTATGGCCTCAAAACATTCGGAGAATGTATGGCGTTTTTATAATAAAACCCACAACGCATTATATTACGACCGTGCCATGAAAGAAGTAACGTTTATTTTAACTCTCTGGCACTGCCATCAAAAACAATTTACACACACTCACTACTTGGTTGCTCTTACATGTAGAGCATGCCCGGCGTCCTTCTGTTTCCCCTTCTGTCCCTCGAAATATTCTATCGCCCAACTCCATCTGAGCGAGCGGTTACATTTCTGATGCTTGCTCCTCCCATCTGGGCTTAAGTCATCTCACTCTCCCTCTCATATCATGGACATCAGCAAGAGCACGGACCTTCTATCCTGTTAAGAGAATTTTTTTTGTTAGCGGAGCCCCGCCTCCACTTCGCCATAGCCCTACTTTCGGCATTTCCATCCCCCCCTTCCACTCCAACATCATTGATTACATATCATTCAAATAGATTCATGCTCGTTACTAACGGTGTGAGACACTCCTCCTCCACCTGTCGGCTTTTGTACCAAGCCGGTGTCGAAGCAGAAAGTCATACATGTGCGACGGTGTTAGTACCTTCAGTACACCCTGTGTGAGGAACTATTGCCCCTGTGTGCGGGCAAGCTTCTCATTTGGATTTATCTCCTATTCAAAAAATGTTTTGGTTTCTAGTTTTGCCGGCTTATTAAAAAGAAAGTTTTGTAAATCCTTATATGTTTTGAGATTGCAGCATATACATGTATTCGTGTGGGAATCTCTGGCATTGATTCTAGATACCACATCCCTACGATGAGCTCAACCATTGGCCCCTCTTTAAATTTCCATTAATTCGTTCGCCTCGCGTCTGACACGTATCTTTATCGTGATAGTTACGATTCGACTCTGGCATTCTGCCTGGTATGGTCGGTTGCCCTTCTACCGTTCCACCCTAGAGTGAATTATTTTCATCTCATCATACTGCAGAGTGCACTTCTACACATAATGTACCTGTTGTGCATTGCGTGATATGGGTCTTTGGCAACAATTTTAAAGCTCCATGACGCCTAGGTAAGACACTCCGGTTAGCAAACTCTAACGTGACGACAGCCCTTTGAGCCAGTTGTGACTATCCGGTCGAAAGGCTTTCCTTTTCCGGGTGGCCTAGTCGGCGCAACCCTGAGGCGAACACCGCGGACTTCGTGTTTCCTATCTCATGGTGGTCTCAAATCTACGGGCAGTTCTTTCACACGATCCCTCGTCTTATCAGCTAGCTCTCCATTCAGTACTTGCTCCTGGCCCTGCGAATTTCCGCACTACTACCCATCAAGGAGGTGATCCCGCTGTACGTTGAGCACTATTTTCTGACCATTTACCGGACCTGTCTCTCTTTTGTACTTCGCCACGGGTCATTGCTTTGTCGTCGGACAGCAGCAGTAATATCTATGTTACAATAAGCTATCACTACTCATAATCTCTAGGCATGGTAGTGGCATGGTGGCTTGTGCTGTTATATATGTATATCCATCGCAGGATGATTGCGCTATTAATTGTTCATTTCTCGTAGAATTAACAGTGTCATCAGTCCCCCGTAACCCCCTTATTTCTATCTAATTGACTTTTATACAGTGTTCTTTTTATAAAATGAAAAGATTCAACGGTGCTTGAGGACAGGACTCTCGGTAACCCCCCCACTGCCCCTTCTTATAATTTTGATGTATATCCTTTGGTATTTAATATGGTGTATTTTTAATAAAATATTGAAACATCAGATTACATCAGCGTCAAATGCATTACAACAAATTCCGCATTAAAAAACCCGTTTTTAGAAAATGTCCATTCAGAACCCGATTTTATAAAAAAATTATCGTCATAAAAGAGGGGGAGGGGGGGGGGTTTGTTTAGCATGAAATACCTGCCGCACAAGCTGCTTGAAGCACCTGTGAGTCTTGGAATTAATAGGCTTTAAAAAAGATTGAGGTTGGAAACAATCTGTACATTTCAAATGTCATAATTTTGAAAATTTTCTTCAACATTTTTAGGCATGCAACTAAAGATCATTATCTTCGTCTTGCTTTTTTTTTTTCCGTAGGTTTAAAACATGCAGGTCTGGGTCCTTGTTTTCATGGCATGAATAGATTTTAATAACGGCATTTTTTCTTCAAAACATCTTGTTGGTGCTTGGCAATGGGGTTCATTTTATATGCTACAAAGGTTATGAACTACTATTTCACCAATGTGAAACATCGGTAATTGCAGAAATGATTTCAACTCGGGAGAAATTATCGCGATGCTTTTTTACCTATAGCTAGTAAAAGATGTATCTCAAGAAAATTAACTACGGAAAAACGTAAAATATGGTAGGAAATGATGGATAACTCACAATATTTGCTGAATAATTAAAATTACAAATGTTTCTTGAAACAGCCAATCATTTCTTTTTTTTAATCGGAATATTCCAACCAACCCACGTATAGCTATAAGCATGATTGTACATGGGAGCCCGTTTGCACATTCTTAAATGATCAACGACGTTATTTGTATTTACTGAAGCCCATTGTTGAGTAGAACTGCGCTAGCCACTCGATAGTGTTCAAAATATCCCCTCAAGGCAAAATGCATTTTTTCCAACAACCATCCTTATGAGTGGGAATACAAACAAAAAATCATGCAGACAGTCAGTCCCGGCATAGCATTGCGGCCCGGCATGCGGCGGTAACCTTTGATTTCCACGTGTTTTGCATGTAAAGCGACTGGGTCTTAACTATCCTTATTTATGCAACGATATGGTGTGAATTTTAATTAGATTATAAAAACATTTGTTTTTAGATAGAACGCCTCTAAATAATTCCTGTTAAACGATGTTCCGTTATATTGTACTTCGTAAATCAACCCGGTGCCGTGGCCGAGCGCACCATGCCACAAATTACAACGATAG
>CAJDSM010158202.1:0-11197 GCA_903981925.1 Ostrea lurida
TGACAACAGCATCATCAAACAGTACAAGGACGATTGCACCATCAACCACGTCTGAAAGAACTGGTACAGTATCATGCAATAAATTACATGTTTTGTTGTTCTACTAAAATATATTATATCTATTCATGTTAAAGACTGTAAGCACCATCATCCAGTACAGTGGGAACAGCACCATTAACCGTTATAATGACAACACCTACGGTATAATGACTGCAGCACCATCAACCAGTATAATGATTATAGCTCCATCTACCAGTACAAGGATGATGGCACCATCAACTACGTTTGAAGGAACTGGTACAGTATCATCCAATTAATTACATGCTTTGTTGTTCTACTAGTATATATTCTATCTATTCGTGTTAAAAACTGTAAGAATACATTCATGAACATTCAAAAATGAGCTACAATGAGCCCAGTGGTACTGGGTGACACCCCTGCCTATGAGCAGATAATACAGTTGATGGAAACAATGAGTTGACTTCTTCAGACTGTTTATAATTATTCACCATACCTTATGTAAGTAAGGCTGAAAGCAATAATAGCCAATACTATGGAATACAAATTTAAGGCAATGAACTGAATTTTTTTTAAGATCAAATACTGTACAATTTAATTTCCGGGTCACACATAGATGATTTCTCAATCTATTAACCTTTGATTATATGTAGCACACTGAATGCTATTGAAAAGAGGTTATCGTACAGTCTACCATTGTTCAATAAATGTTGTAGATGGAGGTATGCAAATACATGTATGGAACGTCTTCTATGTGTATGGTCCTCTTTGATAATTTGTGACTGCACAGGTTATGCAAGTCTTTGTAATGATCCAACTTTTGATAAAAGATGGAATATTTGTATACTCCACTAGTTGAAGTAGTTCGTTTTGTGGTCCTTGTTGACAAAGTGGTTGTCTGCATCACATCTCGTAGCTGTTGTATGCTCAACCATCTGAATAGACGGATTAAGTGTTGTTCTGGCTGAACATCGTTAGATGAAAAGTGTTTGTGCATGTTCACATGTGTGACCAAAGGTGGTTGTATGCTCACATCTGTAGACCAGTTTGTTGACTGAGTCTCAATCATCTGGGTAGGCCAAGTGTTGTCTGACTCCAACATCCGGTAGACCAAGTTGTTGTTCTGCTCATAACCATCTCTGTGATAAGACAAGTGTATGGTATGTGGCTCAGACATCATAAAACTTATGACCTAGGTTATTATTCTGACTCAGCATTCTGGGGTAAACAAGTGTGTCTGCTCAACATCTTAGATTACTCTTGGTTTGACAGTGAAACAATAATCTTAGATTTAGGAGGTAAGTTGCTACGGCTAGAGCAGATGATCTCGGTTGTGATCTTTTGATTCCAATGGTCAAAGTGTGAAGGCTACATATCGTGGTATGTCAGTTTCTGCGACTAATGGGTGCATATTTAATTGTGTTATCACCCATTTCTTGTTTTGTTTTAAAGACAAGTTTAATATTGCTTAATCTTGAATATGAGTCAGATATGCCAGTCTTGACGAGTGAGTGGTAGTATTATATGTCACTCATATTATTCTCGAGTAACCCCTCAGCTGTTAGTTAATTATGACTAATAGCGATATGCAAAATACTATCTGATCACCTGCAACTATATAGAGTATTACCATGTTCATAGAAATGTTAGCTGGTGAATATTAATACACAAGAATTAAACAAACTGTTTTTTTTAGTTTATTTTAAAGCAACCTTCAAGCAGTGTATAGAAAGCAGACATTAAATGGTTCAGTCACGCTCACGAACATACCTTCTCTCTCGCAAGCACTTATGAACCTATTTAATACATCAATGATCTCAAAAAAAAGTTTTTTGCTTATTGGAATAATGTAGAGTATTTTTTTCAATTTCTTGACAGGATGTCAAAATTCGAGTTCCTTGAATATGGCTGATGGAGATCGAAAGGTGCAAGTCTGTTCCAAGTAATGGTCCACCATTAAGATACGACTAAGTTATAACTTCTCCTAAGATGGTTGTATGTTCGTGGTTTTAAGTCATCCAATTCGTTTTGATACAGTCAAGTTGCAGAAAAGTGCTCACGTATAACATCAATGACAAGGCACCTCAATTGCTCTGTGTTATAACACGACACACAATGATACCATTCTTCGGCACGATGAGTACAACACTCTATTGTCACAGGTCTGATTGGCAACACCATGACACACACTCAGTGTATTTCTGTTTCTAGAATTCAACACTGCCACACAATCAAATAGACTTCAATTTGCTCTCAATGACCTCTCATTATCCTCATCTTCTCATCTTTAACTATTCACTCAATGTTACATAGTCCATTGAACTCAAATATAACGATTAAATATAGTATTATCATATTCTCTCCACACACCGATCTACATATACGTTCATTCTTACCCACTGTACACTCATCATATGTAGCGACTACTATTTCGTCACCCATACACACTCAATTATTACAGAATCCATTTCTTACCATTTTACCACTCCTTTAAATACGTATACAGTGACATGTAGTGGGTTGGATTACTGACTCGGTTGACATTGTAATACGAGAATTGTTTGGATACTCGAGTGGAGGGTAGTATGTCCGATAAGTAGACAGACTATTTGATTAGCTCCTATTCATGTGTACATAGATAACTCTCTGTTGATGCAAGAGAATAAGGTCTGGTGATCCAGAATATGTTTGTCATATGCTCGAATGTAGTGAGGTACCGGGTCAGTAAATTAGTCAGCATCAGTGTCTGATTAATATACTTGGTATGTATTGTGCGTTACTACAGATTGTTTTCATGAGTTGTTTAGTGATGTCATTGGATGAATATAGATAACAGACTTAGCACGTCTCTCTCTCGGTAAGATACTCTTGTTGGTATGAGGTTTGATGACTATACAAATATTAGTCATGTAGGCTTATATAGGGGTGATGATCAAGTAATAAGAAAGTATGACATCTGTGTGTATACTTCTGTTGTATGGGTATTACAATGATTGTAGTTGTCACGATTTTAGGATAGTAGTCTTCAGTATCCACACAGACTGTAGTCTTGTCGTTTGACTCCTGAATTGCTTCATTGTTATACTTACTAGTAGTTGTTGTTTCGATGAGAGCGTGATAGTGAGTTCCTGTGTTACAGAAAGTCTAGGCATGACACTCTGTGATGTCTTATTCTTTGTGAGTCTAGTGTTAGTACAGATTTTGTTGTCAATGGGTGTCACGTGATTCCCAGTAGGAACAGACACGACAGTCTGTTTGCATAAAGTCTGTGGCGTGTGGTCATAATCAGTAATTATGTTATCTCCAGTAATTGAGTGATTAAGTGCAGATTGACCCCTACCAAGCTAACCAGATCATTTGACAAGCCTGGTTTATTACTGTGATTAGCGATCTGTTTGAGTACAGAATTTTTTGCTAGCGGTTCGTGTAGTAATGTACTCAGTACACAGCACTTAGAGCATCCCTGTGTATGATATGAAACTCATGAGTGTACTATATGTTTATAACAGTATCTGTGTCAAACTGGTATTATTATGTTAGCACAGTATCAATAACGATTCGGAGACCTTTGAATTCACGATGTTGTATACCTTGTTATCTGATATCGTTAATGCAGATGTAGGTGTCCATGATAGTTGCGTCTGTAGCTCAGACTTCGATTGATCGCTTCAACGCTTTGTCAGAGAGTAACATCAGACATGACTAGCCTGTGTCTGTAGCCTGCTGTTGCTCATGTAATACAGATTGATGTCTCTTGTTGTCACTTCGCTGTGTAGTGAGTTGTGCGCTCTAGTCATACTAACATGATCGTTTTGATGTAATATATATGTTGTATGTATATCAGATTTTTGTCAGTGGGAAGTGTAGCCAGATATCAGTGAACATAGCTTGGGACAGTCTTGCTTTTAATGTTGTACTCTGTTGGTATGTGTATAACTAAGATGTTGTGTCGTGGTGTAGTTGATTTTCTCAGTAAGAGGATGACGTCTGTTCATACTCTATTGTTGTTTCTATACAGATTGGTGTAGTGCTCTAGTCGATGGTCACGTTATAAAAGACATGACATTCTTTGTTTTACACTGTAGTATGTGATACAGATATGTTGTCAGTGGATGTAGTTGATGTCGATAGAGTAACGATAATCATGACGTGTCGTAGCTGTTATACATATACTCGGTGAATTGTATGTGATTACAGATGAGATGTTGTCTCAGTGGAGGTGTAGCAGTAATCTCGGTCTAGATAACCAGAGCGATGAGAGTCTGGATAGTTGCTATCTTAATTGTTAATGTTAGTACACATTAGTTGTCTCAGTGGTGTTAGTCATTCCAGCTAACAGACATGACAGTCTGTGTTTTACTTTAGTTTTGTTATGCTATACAGAATTTGTGTCGTGGGTAGTGATGTCAGTAACGAGGACATGACAGGCCTGTCGTTGTATACTCTGTTGTATGTGTTTATACAAATTGTTGTCAGTTGTGTAGCAGTATTAGTAACAGACAGGCCGTCTCGTGTCTGCTACTCTGTTGTATGTAGGATACAAGTGGTTGTTCGTAGTGGAATGTGTGTAGTGATTGTCAGTCAACGAATGGGCAAGGTCTGTGTGTCCTATACTCCTGTTGTATGTTGATAAACTGATTGGTTGGTCAGTGGGAGTGTGGCATGTTACTGGGTCCGATAGTAAAGACATATTACAAGTCTGTTGTTTACTTTCTTAACTTACTCATGTTATACTAGATGGTTATGTCAGGTTGGTGGTGAGGTGATGTCAAGTTAACAGACATGAAGCACTGGGTGTATATACATCTGCTTCGTATTGTTATTAAGTCGAGAATTGTTACGCTCGCAGAGCGGTTGCAGTATCAGTTAACCTCACACATGCACGTCGTGATGTTTATCACTTTTATATTGCTTAGTACAGAGTTTGTTGGGTCTAGGTGGTCCAGTGTTAGTGGATGTCGAGTGATAAACAATCTACTGACGCAGTCTGTGGTAGCTTTTATACTCTCGTTCTATTTGATAGTAGATGTTGTCAGTCCGGCTGTTAGTGATGGTCAGGTAACAGACGATGGAACAGGTCTTGGTGTTTCTTACTCTGTTGTGTGAGCAAGCTCATACAATATTGGTTTGTTCCATGTTGGTTTGCTCAGTAGGATGTCTCGCATTAACGATGATACGATCTGAGAGCCTCGAATGTGTGGATAATAAACTCGTGTTTGCCTAATGTTATACTCTC
Source organism: Ostrea lurida (assembly GCA_903981925.1). NCBI lineage: Eukaryota > Metazoa > Mollusca > Bivalvia > Ostreida > Ostreidae > Ostrea > Ostrea lurida. The sequence continues at coordinate 5,255 of CAJDSM010158202.1, forward strand.
AGAAAATTTGTAATGTCTCATGTGAGTTTGTTAGACGTCAGTTAAAATCGTAACCAGAAACACTGACAGTTTTCTGTGAATATATTGTTGTAGCCAGCCATGATTTTTATAGCAATCTGGTTGTCAAGTGGGTGTTATGATGTTGCACATAAATACAGGCATAGCAGTGCTGTGTTATGACTTGGGTTGATGTAAATAGCGAGGTCTGGTTTGTCAGTGGCGGTGCATAGTAGAGTGCATGTCCGCAGTAGACAATCATTGCTCGTTCGTGGCCCTGGTGTTTTAAATCATATGTTCTAATGTTTACAGATTAGTTGTCATGATTGCGAAGTCTGTAAGTGATGGTCCAGGTAAACAGAATGACAACTCCTGTGCTTTACTCTGTTTTATGTTTAAGGAGGATTTTGTACAGTGGGATGTGAGCTAGCTATTAGTAACAGGACTGGAGGCATCCCTGTGATATATAACTCTGTTTGTATGGTTTACAGGGATTAGTGATCATGTGGGCTTCTTGTGATTTAATGCCGGGTAACAGACATTGACAAGCGCCTGTTTTGAGTATACTCTGTTGTTATGTTATTTAGATTTGTGGTCTCTGAAGTGGGTATTGTAGTTGAATTCTTAGTCAGTAAACATACATTGACATGATGATTGTGTTTTCATACTTTGGTAGTACTGTGTAGTACAAGATGGATAGTCGCAGTTGGTAAGTTGCTAAGACAGGTATCAGTAACAGACATGACAATACGATGCATGTCTTATCTGCTGTTTATTGTAGTAGTTATGACGCAGGATTTTGTACAAGTACGTTTTGTTGTTGTTGATGTCAGTAACAAGACAGATGAGGGTCAGTCTGTGTTTTAGCTTTGTTGTATAGCCCTTATACAGGATTGTTTGGTCAGTGGACTCGATGGTAATGTTTGAAATCAGTGCATTTTTTTAAAAGAAAAGTAGACAAGGAATAGACTGATCTCGTGTTTATAATGTGTTGTAATATTGATAACTACAAACTTTTGATTGTCAGTGGGCCTCGCTTGCGTTCAGGTATCATAACACGACAATGAGCAGTACAGTGGTGTGAATACTTGTATTGTTAGTGTTATAAGTATTTTGTTGATAACCAAAAGTAGGTAGTACAAGTGAATGGTCACACCAGTTAGCAAGTCTCTCACGGACTGGTATACTTCACTTAAGTTTGACTCACAGTTCTAGTAGAATGTGCTTATACATCTGTAATGTGTATGTTATCACGAGCATGAATTGTGTCAGACGTTCGGAAGTTAATTTGAGAAACCCTTGTGAAGCTATCAGTAACACATCTCCCCAGTCTGTGTCTATACTCTGTTAGTCAGCTGTGTATTATAGGAATATGTTGATTCAGCTTGGCTGTTTCTAGTGGATGAATTCCTAGAAAAGATTATAACAGTAAGATGTCGTAGCCGAAATTCGCATGACACAGCCTGTTGTTATACTCTGTTGGATGTGTATACAGATTGTGCTGTCAGTGGCTTGAGTATGATCAGTAAAAACATGTGACAGTACTCTTGTCTCATATCTTTTGTATATGCATTATCACTCTCTGTCAGTGGAATGTATAGTTTGCATGTCGTGTTCAGAAGAGTGAACAGACGTTTGACTCAGCTCTTAGACTGTTAGCACTATTACTGCTAGTTGTGTATTAGAATTATTAGATTGTTGTCGAGTGGTGGTAGCAGTTATCAATTTCTGTTAGTAACAGGAAACATGGGACAGGGTCCGTGTTATACGTGTAGTGTGCTGATGTGATACAGATTAGTCCTTCGTAGAAGTTTGTATGGAGATCAGTTGGAACTAAGTGAGCTTTGTCAGTAAGTCAGGCGACATGACAAGCCGGTGGTTAGTACTCGTGTGGTGATGTCATACAGATTGTTGTCAATGGTGAGACTGATGTCGCACTGGTAATTAGAGCAGATGAATACAGTACTGTGATAAATACTCTGTGTATATGTTTAATTAACAGATTTCGTTGATGCACAAGATTGGTTAATTCTTGAGGTGTAGTCGAATGTCGAAAGATAACGACATCGACAGCCTGAATTTTTTACATCCTGTTTGTATGTGATTATTAAAGCTTGTATAGTTCTCAAAGTAGAGCTGTAGCAGGATAGCAACGTACAGACCAAAGTACGTGTGTTAAAACTACTGCTATATTCTTCTGATTTATATGTAGATTGGTTAGTCACTATGTGTGTAGTTTTTTATACAGTATAACTGGTGATCATTTTGACGTCTCTTGCTTTGTTTTTATTCTCTGTTTCGGTTAAGTGGTTGTATCAGATTAGTTGTTCAAGTAGGGTGGGTCATGTGAGTGTCTTAGTAAGTTATTTCATTCCTGATTCTTTCGTGTCCTTTTATTTTCTCTTTTCTTTGCTTGATTTAATTTCCTCTTTAATCAATGAGCGTTAGTGTTTCAGGTGGAGTTATGCATGTTCTCGGATTAGTTAACAGGAATGATCGTGCGAGTGTGGTAAATAGCTCTAGTGGGTGAAGTAATATATACGAGTTGTTTGGCAGTGCGTATGGATGTAAAGATGATAGTCTGTTACGTAGTAGTAAGCCAGATCAATGAACACGTCTGTGACTGTTTATAACGGTATAACTCCTGCTCAGTATGTGAACATGATTTTGTTGTCTCTCACGCGTGTTGGATACAGGGTGTGTATCGATTTCATTCGAAATCTCGTAAGTAAACAATCATACACTGACAGTCTGATCGGTGTATATATATACTACTGTAGCTTGATTATAACTGTATATACTAGACTCTAGACTCGTGGTCATGCGGTATTTGGTCACGATTGTTGTTTAGCTTGGCGCTGGATCGTAGTAACAATACGCTGACAGATGGCTGTGTGTGTAACATACCCTTCTTCTTGTATGTCGCGGGGTTGCTAAAGCCCTCGGATTGTGTTCAGTTAGCTTGTGAGTTGTGTAGCCGTAGCGAGCTCATTGACGCGTGTCTCGTGGTGTCATCTTACATGTTGCTCGTATGTTCTAATAGCAGCATATCGTTGTCAGTCGTGTGAGCTAGCTTTAGTTGCCTGTGAGCAGTACATCATGGAGCATGACCAGCCTCTAACTTAGACCCAAGCAAGTGGTTCGTTGTAACTCTGCCAAAGAAGAGTGAAAGTGCTAAGCTAGAGTGTGCCACAGTGTTAGTATAGCTACTCTTTTGGGCTCTCTGCGCTACTACCGATTGTTGTCTGATGGGTGGGTAGTGAAAGTCAGAGGTACAAAGAACATGGCAGTCGCTATGAGTGTTCTACCTGATTTGTTCCTGCCTTTACCTAGAGTATTTGTCAGTGGTTTGTACAGTGATGTCAGTAACAGAACATAGAACAGTATAATGCTATACTCAGTTTACTCGTGATACAGATATGTTGTTCAGTGGTGGATTTAGGCGATGTCACGAAAGTCACAGCACAATGCACAGACATGCGTCGTATTTACTCTGTCTGTGAGTTCCAGTATTCGTTTGTATCAAGGAGTTGCGATTGTCGACGGTTGGTAGTTCGTACTGAAGTCCAGTGTCAATATGGATATATATATGACTCCATTTTGTTTATATCACTCTTGTATGTATGCTTATACTGTCACTTGTGTTAGGGTTTCAGTGGTGATTTTTGTTTTGAAAGCTTATCTAGTTAAGCCAGAAATGACACGGCGTGTGCATATAAATATCCTGTGTTTTATAGAGTTCTCCTACATATCGATCTACATTGTCTGGGACATGTTTCGTATAATATACAATACTGTTATAAGATGATTAGTCTCAGTCTCATCCGAATACACGAGCTGACAAAACGCACATGTATGTCCTGGACTTCTCTCTCGTATTTTATGAATTGATACCCTTATGACACAGTTAATGCTGCTCCGTGCTCTATAAGTTGTTGGCGTTGCGCACTTGTGCAGCTCGCGTTATGCGCTTCGTAAACAGCCCGTGACAGGGAGTTTGGATTCCAGTTCGTGCTCGATTTATGCACACTAACTTCACTATTTGTAGTGCACTGATACAATGCATCTCTTGTATATGTTCAAGTGTATGAGGGTGAGAACCTGACTGTCGACTCACTAAACGATAACATGACATGTCTGGTGAATATAACATTCTGTTGCAGTGAATTTATCATAATTCAGTGGTTGCGAGATATGTCAGTAGTTGGTGGTCATTCGTTGAATATAGTAAAGTGATGTACAGATATAATTATATTTATGAACGAGTCCTTTCCTTTGTGTTTATATATCATTACTCTGTTATAGTGTTAAAATACATTTTGATATTAACTCAGATCGCTGTGTATTTGTGTTAGGTGGGGGTCAGCTCAGATCGTCTACTGCTCTCTTCGAAGCACGTACGACCAGACGCATTGACTCGTACTCTGTGTTCTTCACTCTTTATTGTAGTTAGTACAAACACTTAACAATCTTACATTACATATATGTCTGTCCGACTTTTGAGTGGAAGACGTATACCCCTCAAGTGTCTCAAATGCTGCATGCTATGTCCAGTTTCGGTTATACAACATAGACAATGGCTGTGTTCTACTCTCTCCTATGTGTTATATTGGATTATTCTTTAGTGTAGAGAATATATCTGTCACGAATTCAGAGTGGCGCCTATTAGTAAGTTTTGAAGTCATTCGTATATGTCACATAACAGAACATGAGGCAGTACAAGACTTTTATCCTAAGACTAATTGCTTGTCCATATATACTTTGCTTGGTTGTATGATTGATGATCAGATTGTAATAGCTTCATGTTGGGAAGATGATGTTCTCAGTCCAGGTTAGTATTTCGCTATAGCAGTTAACTATGACCGCGGATCACTTGGATGTGATATACTACTAGTTCCGTTACAACCGCACCGCCAGATGTGTGAGGTTCAGTATCATGATGGTCATGTTGTAGGTATTTGATTTGGTATATGCGAATTGAGCAGATGAATAATTACATGCAAAGCTGAGACAATATCTCATTGTACAGGTAGAATTGCTCTGTTCTCGAAATACTAACGTCTGTGTATAGGATATGTATGTTAATATCAAGGATTACGGTTCTTCATAGTGGAGATGTTAGAAGTGAATTGTTCATTTGAGACATCATCTCGTGTATCGAGACTGTTGAACAGCACACCTGGATTCTCTTGCAATCCGAAGGAGGTTCTCTTTTGTAATATACTACTAGTTGTAATGTATGATGTACGAATATGATAATAGTCAGTTGGAAATGTTATCGATTTTGCTCAGTTGAGATAATATCAGATAATCCAATGACTACATGAATTGAGTAAAAGTTTTATATATTCTTGCGTGTTGTTATGTATAATACTCAGTTTCGCCTTTAGCTGAGGTTGTGTATGGCCGTCGCATCTCAGTCTCGTACACTCAGGACAACATGGAGTGCACTTTTGTGTTAGTTTTCACTGCTCTTTACCTTGATAATGCTATGACACCTGAATCTTATACGCTCTATCTCCGTTTTCTAACTTGTGGTAGCCGTACTACACTCCAAGTATCAAGCAAGGGACCTGATAGACACGTCTCTCTAGCTGTAATAGATTATTACTCATGGTTATGCTATGTTCTACAGAGTATGTTGTACCGTGGCAAGCTCTTCACTGAGTTGTACGCAGAGTGTTGGTTTTCCAGTTATACAGGGTACTAGACTGAGCAGTACGTGCTTATAACTGAATTTATTGTATCTTTTATTATTTTTTTTTTTTTTTCAGTTCTCCCGTTTTTTATGGTTGTAACTTGTATTTAAATTTAATCAAGACCTAGGAGGTGGAAATGTGTTTGAAGTTTGGATTAGGTAGTGATATTGTTTCTATGGTCGTCCCCTCATTAAGTATAGTAGGCAGTGACGAGTCTCGCTCGTTATCATACTCTGTACCCTTCTGG
>CAJDSM010158204.1:0-10623 GCA_903981925.1 Ostrea lurida
CCAAAAATAAGGATGATTTGTACCAACGCAGTGGTTTGAGAAGAAGTGAAAATGGTGATAAATTAACGACGACGGACGGAAGACGACGGACACAGAGCTTCACTCGATCAGACAAGCTCAAGTTGCCTCGGCTCAGGTGAGCTAAAAAATAAGAGATTAAAATAAGTTATAAGTCTTTCAACTCTGTACTATAAAATCGTTAAACCACGAACTAAATTAAGCATCCCTGGGGGTCTGTACCTTGCCTGATACTCATTCCGTCTTGTCTTAAGGAATAAGCTTACAGGCGATCGTTTAGAAGCGGGTTTATGGCGATGTTCAAATCAGGTGAGCTATATTTCTTCCGTGATATAGACTATATTTGCTTTGGCATTGAGTATTCACAGGAATCTTAGCTCCAATTAATTTCTTTCTCTTTGTAATCTGAAAGAGCGAAAAGGGAGTGGGAAACTTATGTCCAACTCTGGAAGACCGGGTAGTACCACTACGCGTCATTTAAACCCTTTATTTCGGTAAGTTGCTGAATAAATTGTCAAAGTTCAGGTGAGCTATACCACACTTCCGTATCAGAGACCTAATTCTTCTATGACATGGACAATAGGACCCTCTATTTTCCAATCGAATATTTCCACCTTTTTTACGATATGAGACGGTGAGGCCTACGAAATCGGTCCGACCCCCGGAGCCCACCGGTGGACCACTACAGCCCAAAACTGAAAGGGGAAATGATAGCCATGTGGGTCTGCTACCTTGCCTGATAGTCCATTCGTCTGTCTTCAAAGAATAAAGCTTACAAGCCGTCATGAGATTAACCCCTTTATGTTGGAAAGTTGCGAAAAATGTCAAAGTTCAGGTGAACTATACACACTTCTGCAGTATCAGAACTAATTTTCTATGGCATGGAGTACCCAATAGGACCTCTATGTTATCCAATGAAATTTCCTACTTCCTTTTACGTATAGAGCGGATAGAGACTCGAAATCGGTCACCCCCGGGAGCCCGGGTGGTACCACTACAGCCCCAAACTGAAAGCGGAATATAGCCCTGGGTCCTGTACCTTGCCCTGTTAGTCATTCCGTCTTGTCTCAAAGAATAAAGCTCTACAAGCCTCATTAACTTTATGTCGGTAAGTGCGAAAAATGTCAAAAGTTCAGGTGAGCATATACCACATTCCGGGTTCATAGAAATAATTTCTATACTGATACCCAATAGGCCCTCTATGTTTCCAATGAATTATTTCTACTTCCATTACGGTATAGAGTGAGATAGAGACTCGAAATCGTCCGACCCCCGGGAGCCACCGGTGGTACCACTACAGCCCCAAACGAAAGCGGAAATGATAGCCCTGGGGTCCTGTACCTTGCCCTGATTATTCATGCCGTCTGTTCTCAAAGAATAAGCTTACAAGCCGTCTAATTAACTTTATGTTCGGTAAGTTGCGAAAATGTCAAAGTTAGGTGACTATACTACACTTCCGTGGGTCTAGAGACCTAACTCTTCTATGGCATGGAGTACCCAATAGGCCCTCTATGTATCCAAGTATATTCCTACTTCTTTACGTATGAGAGGGGAATAGAGACTCGAAATCTCCCGCCCGGGCCACCGTGGTACCCTACAGCCCCAAAATGAAAGCGGGAAATGATAGCCTGGGGGTCTGTACCGTGCCCTGATAGTCATTCGTCTTGTCTTCAAAGAATAAAGCTCTACAAGCCGTCATTAAACCCCTTATGTCGGTAGTGCGAAAAATTGTAATTCAGGTGAGCTATACACACTTCCGGTATCAGGACCTAATTTTCTATGGATGGAGTACCCAATAGACCTCATATGTATCCAATGAATATTTCCTACTCCTTTACGTATAGAGTGGAGATAGAGACACGAAATCGTCCGACCCCGGGAGCCACCGGGTGTACCACTACAGCCCAAACTGAAAGGGAAATGATAGCCCTGGCGTCTGTACCTTGCCTGATAGTCATTCCGTCTTGTCTTCAAAGAATAATGTCTACAAGCCGTCATTAAACCCCTTTAGTCGGTAAGTTGCGAAAAATGTCAAAGTTCAGTGAGCTATACCACACTTCCGGGTATCAGAGACCTAATCTTTCTATGGCATGGAGTACCAATAGGCCGTCTATGTATTCCAATAAATATTTCCTACTTCTTTCGTATAGAGAGGAAGAAATAAAGACTCGAGATGTCCCGACCCCCGGAGCCACTGGTGTACCACTATAGCCACAGCTGAAAGGGAAATGATAGCCCTGGTCCTGTACCTTGCCCTGATAGTCATCCGTCTGTCTTCAAAGAATAAAGCTCTACAAGCCGTCATTAAACCCCTGGCTTTTATGTCGGTAAGTTGCAGAAAATGTCAAAGTCAGGTGAGCTATACCACACTTCCGGTATCAGAGACCTAATCTTTCTATGCATGGATACCCAATAGGACCCTCTATGTTATCCAATGAATATTCCTACTTCCTTTTTCGTATAGAGAGGAATAGAGACTCGAAATCGTCCGCACCCCCGGGAGCCCCCGGTGGTACCACTACAGGCCCCAAACTGAAAGTGGAATAATGATAGCCCTGGGTCCTGTACCTGCCCTTGATAGTCATTCCGTCTTGTCTTCAAAGAATAAACTCTACTAGCATAGCCGTCATAAACCCCTTTATGGCGTAAGTTGCGAAAAATGTCAAAGTTAGTGAGCTATACCACACTTCCGGTATCAGACCTAATCTTTCTATGCATGAGTACCAATAGCCCTCTATGTATATCCAATGAAATATTTCTACTTCTTTTACGTATGAGAAGAGAGACTCGAAATCGGTCCGACCCCCGGGACCACCGGGTTACCACTACAGCCCCAAGACTGAAAGTGGAAATATAGCCCTGGGTCTGTACCTGCCCTGATAGTATTCCGTCTTGTCTTGCAAAGAAAAGCTCTACAAGCCGCATTAAACCCCTTATGGTCGGTAAGTTGTCCGAAAAATGTCAAAGTTCAGTGAGCTATACCACACTTCCGGTATCAGAACCTAATCTTTCTATGGCATGGATACCCAATAACCCTCTATGTTATCCAATGAATATTCCTACTTCCTTTTACGTATAGAAGGGGATAAGACGACTTGAAATCCGGTCCTACCGGAGCCACCGGGTGTACCACTACAGCCCCAAACTAGAAAGTGGAATGTAGCTGGGGCCTGTACCTTCCCTGATGTCATTCCGCTTGTCTTCAAAAGAATAAAGCTCTAACAAGCCGTCCTATTAACCCCTTTATTTCGTAGTTTGCGAAAAATGTTCAAAGTTTCAGGTGGCTTATACCCACTTCGGGTATATAGAGACCTAATCTTTCTATGCATGGAGTACCCAATAGGCCCTCTATGTTATCCAATGAATATTCCTACTTCCTTTACGTATAGAGTGAGATAGAGACTCGAAATCGGTCCCGACCCCGGAGCCACCGGGTGTACCACTACAGCCAAACTGAAAGCGGAGAATGATACCCTGGGGTCCTTTACCTTCCTGATAGTCATTCCGTCTTGTCTTCAAAAGAATAAAGTTACAACTGTCATTAACCCCTTTATGTTGGTAAGTTGCGAAAATGTCAAAGTTCAGTGAGCTATGACACACTTCCGGTATCAGAGACCTAATCTTTCATATGGATGAGTACCCAATAGATCCTCTATGTTTCCAATGAATATTTCCTACTTCCTTTTACGTATAGAGTGTATAAAGAAAGAACAGTATATTTATATGCTTCAACATTCATTACAAATTACTGATATGCATTCAAATTTCCGATTAAAGCGTAGCTTCCCATGTGAGCTAAGTTGTTCATGTGTGTTTTATTGACATTTTTAATTGAAAACATGAGTTTAATTGAAAAATCCTTTGAAAATGTTTCAAATAAATATTTTCTATGAGTACTTCAGTACTTCGATAGTTTTCCTTATTTGGCTGCTAGCTCTACGGGCTTAATTGGTGCTTGGTTAGTGGCTGCTAGCTTCAGCCTGGTTATAGCGACCGTAGAATTTGCAAAATTTAAACGAGATTCGTTATAACCCTGCAACATCAACTTTTTTGTTAGTAGTTGGCCTCGCTGTAAAAAGTCCCCATACGCATAACATGCTCTTGTGTATCGAATCAACTGAGACAGGTTTGACGTGGCTCGAACGCAATACCTCTCGATCACGAAGCGAGAGCACTACCACTGAGCCACCGCGACCGAAAATACTTACAGATGACGGTTAACAATTTACATGGTTGGTCCCCCCTTCTCTTTTTCATGCAAGATCTGTTTCTTCACTAACACCTTCGCTTGCATGGATTTTTTGTCTCTAATTTTGTATCCAGCAGCAGGTGAACTTTTAAAATAGCTAGTGAGATCTTTACGTGTGTGAAAAACTATCGAATGGGGTGTAAATATACATGTACGTGTATATTTTTCTCTTGTCCTCTTATCATATGATGTTCTGATTTATAAATTAAAAAATGCAGCTTTTCAAACTTAGATTTATAATGGCTTAATGATTGTAGCATGTGGGGATATGTCGTAAATATATTTCAAGGCTGTATTGAAATGAGCTTTCAAGGTCTTTAAAAATCAAACTTAAATCTATCAGAAACACCTATTAAGTATAGTGTGTCTACTCCATTCCCAAACCATCCGAATAAAGTGCAAAGGTTGACATATTCGTTTACTACATGTCTCGTTTCCATGGTTTCTTTTCAGCGAAGGTGTAAACAGGAAGTGCGTGTCCCCGTATCGATCACCCGTTAATGTCGAGATTGCGTTAAGATGAATGGGATTTAACGCTCCTTACACATACCATAAATTGGAATATACAGCTGCGAATATACCTTTTTTGAATTTTAGATTAAATTTCAGCTCGACATCTTACTGTGTACGTTGTGGTTAGATGCATTGTTCAACATGGGGGGAAAACAAATACTAGATTTTTTCGAAATGTAAGAATATCGAGTCCCAGGATCAAGTTTGATCTCTTACAAATCGTGTAAATGACAAGGATTACATAATCAACACAAGCATGCAAAATTTACTTTCATGCCAGTTAGGGCATTGTATAATATTTATTGACTAAATCTCTTAGGTGGGACCCCGCCCCGATGTGAATACTAAGCTTTGTGAGATTTATTGAAATACATGTATACTGGGATAAGCTTTACTTAAAGGGACATGGACACGTTTTGAACTAAAAATGTTGAAATTTTAGATTGCAAATTTTGATGTTTAAAATGCTTAATCAAGTTATTTCTAGAGGTCAGTACAAATTTGAAAGTAAGTTGTTGAGTTGCGAGTAAGATACAGCGTTCACAAATCTTCGCTACAGGGTGCCACGAAGCCGCATTACTTAGGTCTCCTCGCTTTCCACGGAAGTACGGGGGTACATCAGTAAATGTTCTGTAATGTTCTTTTCTCTAATCTTTTAAAAAATTCATACCTGCCTGACATCTTTATACAACTATCAACTGCTTTTAGCTGCTTTGCGATTTCTCCAAAGACGTTTCGAATGCGACTGAGCGGCTAAAATAGCAATTTCTATTTGAAACTTCCACAGAAAGGTGTTATCATGAACATTATTCAGATAGTTTTCTTTTCTTATTTTCGAAAATTTACTTCCGCCCGGACCCCCGGTCGCGATTTACGGTCGTTTTTAGTCCCCCTTTTTTTAAAGGCTATATTGGTCTGGGCGTTTCTTGTCTCAAAACTGAGTGAACAGTCTTGAAATCTACATGATATGATAGATTTGACTTGGTCCTTTTGAAGATAGGGTTTATCGTTTGTCGTCACCGAAGTGGTAAAATAGACCTTTTATTACAAACATGGGATTTGGAAATAAAAACTTACCATGCTAATAAAAGTTTCCTTTTGCCAGTTTATAGAAAATTCTTGACTTACGCGGAAGTTAAAACAAACAACTTCCGGATTGGTTTGTTATTGTTTTGTTTTTGAAGTTTTTGGGCGGGTGCGGTTGGTGGAGGGGGTTAAAACAACTCGGAAACTTATCTTTTCATTTTATGTTCGTTTGTTTCCTCATGTGAAAGCAAGATAACGAACATGTGATCTCCTCGTAAGTTCCACAATTAGAATACAAAAAACAAGAGTTGGCAGACACGACCCTGATCAGTACCAGAGGGTGGGATCAGGTCGCGAGGAGGAGTAAGCATTCCCATGTTGCCGGTTACACTCGCCAGTGAGCCTATAGTCTTGATCAAGCAATACGAGGCAGAGTCCGTAGTCAGATCAGTGTTGATGAAAAAACGGACATCACAGAATAGCTAGTAGGAAGAACACATCAGACAGCATCTGACTCCATTGGTAGCTCATATTGTACCATCACTAAATTATTATACGACCAGAGAAGATTTACGAATGGCTGCTTTAAACGTGGCTGTTGAAACCCTGCCGAAACAACAACTTTTTGAAGTAGCCTGCCCTCTTTCAAAACTGTTCGTACGCCAGAACAAGCTCTTTGCGCTATCGAAATAAGTTTGCATGATGGACTATATTGTCTTTTAGTGACGGCGTGGTATTATAGTAAATCTTCACTTTTTCATGCTTTAAGGCATACGCAATATACATTTCCAAATTGTTTTCTATCTTCCAAAGTTGAGCTTGCCAAATGGTTAATAATAGAATTTACACACGGCTACACAAAGAATCATCCATCCCTTTCGACATTATTCAATGGATGATGAAAATAATTATACAACAACTGACAGTATTTTCGCAGCTTGTTTATGGTACAGTTGCCTTTGGCATTCTGCTCCCCAAAGGAGGACCGGATAACTCAATTTCAACGTCTGCAATTTAATGGTGCAATTTACATTCCTTCATCATCTGTTGATCTTCTTTCGCAAAACCCAGGAATACGCAGGGTCTGATTAATTTGGCTCAAGATAACCTCAGAGTAATATCGATATAATATACTTAAGATCAATTTAAAATATATTACAGACAATAACGATTGCGATGATGACCTTAATGTCCATAAAAAAAGTGCGCTTGTGAGGCATGGCGATTCGTTGTTAAATAGCCACGGTACAAATCATTCAAAATCCGTTCAGCTTAATCGATGCCTGACAGAAAACGCCCCCGAATTTTTTATGCTAAAGCCAGGGAAGAATCGGACATGGGGTTTTAATCATTCATAAGTGATGTTTCATCGCGATAGTAGCTATAGAATGCTAGATTGCCCTGAACAGATGTTGAACTACTTTCCATAATCTACACCTTGATTTCATCACAATCCCAAGAATAAGATATACATTACATATTAGATAAGTTCGCGATAATGTAGAAATCAAGTTATTTCCTTTTTCAGGCCTTCAAATTTGAAATTAATTGCATACGAAACTTTCGTAAAATATTTTGAAATAAAATGTGTGAAAATACGGGAGAATTATAAAGGGAGGATACGCTAAATTGATGTTGAGTCAGTGCTGATACACACTAACGAAGTCTGTTTAACATTTCAAATCATTTACGGGTTTGGTTAACAATACATTGGTGACCATGCTGGATCAGACAGGGAGGCAGCTGGCTTGACCAGTGGTGGGCGGTGGTTTTGTTTTTCTGCCCACCGTTTGTCACTCATTCAGGAGAGGGTATAAACCATTAGTGATAATACAGACAGAGGCGAATATTTATATCGATTGTATTTTAAAAATTATTATTGTTATCGCAGTGTGATGATTTTCTAGACATTTTTAAGTATGTGAAATAAAAGCGTGATAATATGTTACAAGTACATTGGAAAAAAAAACGTATACTGAAAAAAAAGGACGATTGGCCAGGGAAAATGTGAAAGGGAAAAATGGTTACTGCTGGGACTGCGACCATTAAGATCCACCCATGCACGGAAAAGGTTTACTGCACCTGATTAAGATCCACTGCCACAATACTTGCATCAATGAGTACATGTACAATGCCCATGTTGGATGGAGAGCATACATGTACATCGCCAATAGTTGATATGGTCATAATTCAAAATGCAAAGCCGCATGGCTTGTAAAAACAGTTGATTATTGGCTCTCTTCTCTACACTCTTCTCCTTTCGTCTCTCTCTCATCTCTCTCTCTCTCTCTCTCTCTCCTTTTCTCTCTCTCCTTCTCTTCTCTTTCTCTCTCTCTCTCTCGCCCTTCTGTCTCTCTCTTCTTCATCTCTCTCTCTCTCCTGCTCTCTCTCTCTCTCTCCTCTCTCTCTCTCTCCTCTCTCTCTCTGCTCTCTCTCTCTCCCTGCTCTCTGTCTCTCGTTCTCTTCTCTGTCTCTCTTCTCCATCTCTCGTCTCTCCTCTCTCTCTCTCTCTCTCTCTCTCTACTCGTCTGCTTTCTCTCTCTCTCTCCCTCTCCTCATCTCTCTGTCTCTCTGTTCTCTGTCTCTTCTCTCTCTCTCTCTCTTCTCTCTCTTTCTCTCTCTCTTCTCTCCCTCTCTCTGTCTCGTCTCTCTCTCTCTCTGTTGTCTCTCTCTCGTTCTTCTAGTCTGTACTCGTCTGTCGTCTGTACTGCTCTCTCTCTCTCTGCTCTCTCTCTTCTCTCGTGTCTCGTTCTCGGGTCCTCTCTCTCTCTCCGTCCTTCTCTCTCTCTCTCTCTCTCTCTCTCTCTTCTCTCTCTTCTTCTCTCTTACTCGCTCTCTCTCTTCTGCCATGAAATTAAAATTTTCCGACACATTATCATCTGGACATTATACATGACAGGGCGTCATGAAAGCCCTGCCAAATTGAAGGAAAAAAGCCAACTTAAAACAAGCAAAAACAAGAAACAAAGAATAAAAGTAAAAAAAACAAACAAACAAAACAAAACAATCACCCCCCCCCCAAAAAAAACAGGAAAAGAAAAGAGAAAGGAATCCGGCTAAAATAAAAAAAAAAAACAATAAAAAACGCCAAAACGGAAAACTTACAAAAGTTTTTTTCATATCTTTCTCGAACTTGAACACAAATTAATAGATGAAACGTTTCTTGTTGGTTTAATTTGGACTTCTAAGGATTTTTAAAGTTGACTCTTCTTGTGATGTTGAGCAGCTCGTAATAATTACTCCAGTAAACACTTTGTTCCAAGATGTTAATTGGTATGGAAGGCACGGTTCCTGAGTACCTCCTGATAAATATCATTTTTAGGCACGTCACTGTGTCCTCCTATAACGCGCGGTTACTGTGTATGCTTGTACCTATAGAAGATCCTGTACCAACTGTACAGTAGTATTGATAATTACATCAGTTTGCACCCGACCATTTTGGACCCTATAAATCACTTTATTTTCAGAAATAATCGAATCAAGCAACATTATTGAAAGTTTACAAGAGAGTACAACCTCTTGGATCCTTGTGGCATACGAATTACAAATCGTTCTTGTGAGAGGTTTTTATTTACGACGTTTCATACGGAGGGGGGGGGGGCGCAATAATAACCTCCACAAGTGCTTCCGATACGGAGGGGGGGGTGTCATAAATGAAGCCTCCACAAGTTACTATACGGCGGCGGGTTCGTAAATTAAACCATCCACAAGACGATTTAAAGTTTTTAACTCAAAATTTCTTGGGGGAAAAAGAAGCCCTACGGTTATATTTTTCATTTTAAGATAGCCATTACTGTTGCATGAAAATTACATTGATGAAATACATACGAGTTATTATAAAGCTATCTGATATTTTGATAGTTTGGATCCGGACATTCATCTACATCGTTGTTTCGATCGGTTGAGGGTTATGGAAAGTTTTAAGATTTCTCGGAATGGGATTTGTTTATGATGCGGGTTTCCCGTTAAGGCTTTTAAAGGGGCATGGACCAGTTTTGAACTAAAGTGTTCGAATTTTCGATTGCAATTTTAAGTTAGAATTGTTTACATGCTCGACTAAGGCATTCCCATATGCGTCAGGAAAACTCTTGAACGTCATCTGTTGACTTTCAAGTGAGGATAGCAACACTTTACAGATCTTTGCTTATGTAAACAAGGCCCGAGCCATGTTTTACTTACATATATCGGAATATGCTACTAAATGTCGGCTATTTAAGCAGTGTTTTCAAGTAGAAGTTCATTCTAACCAATATAAACGCTGTCTAGTCGCTGTCTCACACTCTTCATATTGCTACTTAACACCTGAATATTTCCCAGGGGACCTTCCTGATATATTTGCCTATCACAGACGAGCCGCTGGTAATTGGGTCGCTTTTTTTGACAGGCAATATATCAATGGTGCCATTTTCATCAATAGTTATTCAATGGGTAGACATTTTTGAATATGCCAATTTATGTGCTGGAGTTCTCCTGTGAATAGGTTTTGTAATCAAATATTCTGAGACTTTTCCCGGAATATAACTAAACCCGGGATAATTACAAGATGCACTTAACGTGAATGGGCGGCAGACTTATACATGATATCGGTCAAATTTAGGATAAAATCATATGACTTGGGCAGAATTTATCAACGAAATATTGAGATGGGTATGGTTTCAAAAATATGAACTATATTTATTGGGGGCGTGGTTTGAAAATCTCAGCAGGGACGCCGTACCCGAAAAGTATAGGTTGAGACCCCCCCCCCCCCCCGGGGAATATTTTCTAACAGAATGTCTATTTGTTAAACAATAACCAGGCTTGAGCCTTGTTTAACA
>CAJDSM010158206.1:0-10786 GCA_903981925.1 Ostrea lurida
AACTATATCCTCGATCGTATTTCGTGAACTGTAAATTGCAAAAATATATGCATTAAATGCCACATTCCATACTTAAGAATATGTTGTTAAAATACGTATACTATTTTCACAAAGAGAAAAAGGCCACGTGTATACACGAAAACAATAATACAGTACATGCGCATGTCTCTACATCTCAGCCTACCATATGGAGACACTTCTTACCACTTTATTCCATGAGCTTAGTACCAAACGTAATCTAAAAGTTATGAATAATCCATTAAGATATGTAACTTGTCCGAAACATGAAATTTATTGTAGATATCCCTTATTGAGGCCTCCTGACGGCAGTACAAATGTCAGACTGATGTTTAGCAAGGATGACATTTCTATTTATATGTGCATGACTGCATTTTCTAAAGTTTAGTTCCCCTTGGGTCCCAATGCCCGTGAGGCTTAGAAATGCCAAAAACGGTTATTGTGTTTGAAAAGGAACCTTCTTGAAAAATAATTCAATAAAGTTGTCAAGCATATCCGAGAAAACTACTTCTCAAATTCGTTTCCGATGCTGGAATTAGTGACCCATGTTTCATATGCGTTGCTTTTCGAAGTGAGAAAGTACGTACTTTCTGTGATTTTCAAAGATTGTTGTACTGTTTATAATGGATTAAATGGGGCTCTCCGCTTCAAACTTTAATTGTAAAATCGACTCCGAATATTTTACCAGTTGCATTGAAAGTTGTTTCATTGAAAAAATGCGACCATGGAGAATGAAATCGATGCTGCCAATCGTGATGTATTCATGCAGAGAGGTCAGATTACAATTGTAATTTAAATATTTTTCTCTATAAATTTCTTTACGTAATGACCGTAATTCGCAATCAAGATGGCGGCATGCAAATAGCTAATGGTAAAAATTTCCCATATGGGCGACTTTGTTGTTTTTATAGGTTGGTAATATCATAAATAATTAGAAACAAGTGCTTTGTCTTTTGTAAATTTTTGCTTTCAATGTTTTAATTACGTTCAAAAGCATAATTTTATTAGATACATAGAAAAAAATCCGAAAGATTAATTTTTTCGTAAAGATAACAGGGCGGATCCAGAAATTCGAGTGGGGGGGGGCAACATGATATAGGCTGGGGGCCGCCTTGAAGCCCCAGTGGGTCCAAGGCAAAGCCCTGGTGGGGTCCAGAGGGCGAAGCCCCCGAGAGCTCCAGAGGTTTTAGAGATTTTGTAGGGCTTAGAATTTGTCTCCGATAGTAGTAATTTTTAATATATTTCTGTCATTTTCAATCAATAAAATTACGCAAATTTTGAAGGTTTTTGAATATATAATCTTTACAAAATTAAGAGGGGGCGCCGTGTGTAATTTTATTAATTTTTCCAGTGAAAAATAAGACTATATATTACACTCGGCAATTTTAGGGGGGCGCCCCCCCCCCCTTAATCCGCCACTGGATACAGATTATGCTACTTTAATTACTATGACACATAGGGAAGTCAAAATGCGAATAATTTGGTACACTTTAGAAACTTGCATTGTTTTTTTTTTTTTCGTGTTTGATTGGGGGGGGTCGTGGTTCTTTCTTTACTTTTTTTGGTGGGGGTTTGTTTTGGGTTTTGTGTGTGTGTGGGGGGGGGGGGGTAATACTTTTACAATAAAGTAAAGACAATTTAGATGCAATGCGCAAGTATGTAGATAAATGGGAGTTCATATATAGGCTTGTATAATTGCTTGACAGACGGTGTCTCATTTTCCCTGCTGTTAATGGGAAGCTTAAGTCAGCTTTGCTGGATACAGCATATATGGATGCCAGCCAGAGCAATGCAACATGCCTGCCTCGGTCCCAAACAGAACATGATTTTGGAATTCCATAGGCAGACCTGTATTTGACAAGCAATTCAAGGCATGGTATCAGGTCCAACGGAACAAGGACCGGTGCATACGTTTTGCCTTTTCCTTTTGGGTACACTAGTTTGAATTGTCCAACTAGGAATTTCTCTGCAGGATCTTTGATTTTTTCCATCTGGTTTTCTGGAATCCATACATCTATCTTTCCTTCCTCCCACTCGGAAGCATTCGTGATGCTTCCTCACCACGCCTTGCATGGAAAAATGTTGAGTTCTAAGCCACGAATAACTCTCTGCGTCAAAATGTTCCACCGTTTCCTTGCTTTCCGCAGATATGAATAATGTTAGTCATGTCAGGTCTGTGTCAGTGGGGAGGTTGTCTGGTTTTCTCAGTTTTTCTAGAGAGTTTTTTTTACACACATCTGTCTGGTCCCTGTGAATATTTCGCTTGATCTGTGTTTGTACGCATCTGCGAAATTTTCTAACTCCTTTGCTTTTTCATCTTCCATAATTTCTGAATAATGGCCATGCAATGCTTTAACCGACCTTAAAATAATTGCATTCAGAAACAACTTTTTGCCATGTTTTTCTTTAGAATCCTCTTTCTTCACTTGGCTTTCAATGGCATCACTCAGTTCTTGTAGGTGAATGTGATGGAACATGATTTCAATCGAGTCGCTCTGGATTTCCCCTCGCAAAAGGCAAATAAAAAATAATAAGTAAACAAACCCAGTTTAGCCAATTCCCTCGTTTCTGACATTATGACTTTTCTAATTGCAGCTTCTTTTCCCGCTTCATGTCGTCTTAGATTGAAATGACGAAATCATCATTTTCATAATGTTATCTGACCTACAGAAATTGCAAATTTCTCCATACCGGACGCTATTTAAAATCTTTCGAAATTCCTCATCGCTATCCATTCTCGACTTTGTTTTCTGCATAAGTCTGGGCTTCATGGACTGAGACTGTATGGATGAACATTTATGCCCGTAGAAGAACTTCTTTGAGAAAAAAAACTTTTAAAGATGAAGCAAACTCGCAATTGATCTTCAGTGTTTGCACGCTCTTCTCTCATAACTTTCAGCAATGTATTCGATATTGAATTCAAATAAGCAATTTCTCCTTTTCCTCTCAAAAAAGGCATTCTGCTGTGCTCGGTCTTTGGTCATAATGTCTTTCACTTCTTGTATGCAACGATGTTTACGGATAATGTGTCTTCTTAATTTGCCATTATGGATGATTTGGACTCGGCTATTGGTTTGATGATGGCGGGCGGGCGGGCGTCAACAATTAGATTTCCGGACGATAACTCGAACGAGTTTACATCTGAATCACTTGAAACTTTGGAATATTGTTACATATACATGAGAGAGAACCCTATTGATTTTCAGACAAATCCGTCCAAGGTTAAGGTCACAGTGACCGAACGATAACTTCAAAGGTTTACATCTGATTCAATTGAAACTTTGGGATATTGTTGCACAGGGGCACCCCTATTACGTGAGAGAGAACCCTATTGATTTTCGGACAAATCCGTCCAAGGTCAAGGTGACCGGAAAATATGAGGTTTCCGGACAAAAACTTCAAAAATTTACATCTTATTCAATTGAAACCTTGGGATATTGTTGCATATTACGTGGCAGACAACCCTATTCATTTTCGAAAAAAATCCGCCCAAGGTCAAGGTATCAGTGACCGAAAAAATCTGAAAATATTAGGGTTTCCGGACGATAACTTCTCAAGTTTACATCTGATTCAATTAAAACTTTAGGATATTGTTACAGAACCCGATTCATTTTCGGGAAAATCCGGCCAAGGTCACAGTGACCAAAAAATCTTCGATTGATTGATTATTTATAGTTTTACGTCCCAGCGAGAATATTTCACTCATATAGAGACAGCACCAATGCCGGTGAAGGGCTGCAAATTTAGGCCTATGCTCGGCACTCGGAGCCTTTGAGCAGGGAGGGATCTTTATCTTGCCACACCTGCTGTGACACGGGGCCTCGGTTTTTCCGGTCTCATCCGAATGACCGCCCCATTAAGTCGCCTCTTACGACACGCAAGGGGATGCTGGGGACCTATTCTAACCCGGATCCCTACGGGTCTAAAAATTTTTTCGAAAATATCAGAAAACATGAGGTTTCCGGACGATTACTCCAAAACACTACTGATTCAAATGAAACTTAGGAATCTGCCTCATTTGCCAGATGCTTTGACACTCGAGAAAACATTTGATCCAAGTCTTCGTGTGTGTGTCCCACCATGATGAATGACATGATAGTTTGATCTGAAATGTATACAATATGAAATTGAGTCTCTGTAGACATCAACTTCCTGTTATCCATGCAGTCAAATTAATCATGTAATAGTATGCCTTTCTAAAACATTTCACAAAACACTTCTGGGTCAATTTTAATCTCGGTTGAGATTCAGCTCGGCTAGATATTTGGACTGACGCCTTCACTGAATCTCGGAGCAGCCATTCATAATTCATGTCTGGGAATTTACATTCAACTTAGGCCGGCTCTAGCACTTAATATGAACCCAGGTGACACTGCTGCTCGCTTCAAATAATTGATTTAATTGTTAAACTAACTCTATCACTAATAATGTTACCCGTGGGGATCCGGGTTAGAATAGCTTATTGTGTACTTTGTGAAATATCGGCTTACTTAAGCCTGTTTATCATCATAAACATAAATAATGCAAAAGGGGAGTGTTATGGGGGCATTGGACATTAATTGGGAAAGATTAAGCTCCCGCTTGATAGTGTTAAAATGGCATAGCCGCTGGGGAGACTGTCATCACTTTGTTCCGGCTGTGGCTGATCTCTTGCGCTATTATATTCTATCAATCACGGCCTTATGTTTGAAATATAGATCATAGAATATTAAATACAATGTCAAAACAACAGAAGAGAAAAATCGGAAGTATTATAATAATTTTTTGTAGGAAAGTGGGCAGAGTGGGGAGCGGGGATACTATGGAGCAGAGACAAAAGGGACTCTATAGATAGAGGTTTAAAACCGTCTTATACGTGACATATAGATGTCGCCAGTATAAACAAAGCTGAAGGATGGTACGGATAATACGTCGCGAACATGCGTGGCTAATCTATGTTCTTCATGTCTTTGTTTCGAACATGTCTTTCGACTAAAATGAAAGAAGCGTTGTAACAAGACGTACAAGAAATTTATATGGTGAGTTCTGTTAGTGTTGACGATTAGTGACAACGCGGGATTCATGGGGGAGAAAGCCAATTTTATTTGCTAATTCTGGATATCCATATAATCATACGATACTTCGCATCTCACCCTTAGCGGGTCCAAATCTCCTATCATTGGCGTCGTAATATATTTTCCACATGAGTATGAGAGCTATATTGATAGCCGGTAAATCCCTCGCAATACGTTCCCACAAATTATTCTTTCTGTCCGTCTGCGCTGCTTTTCCATGAATGGCCCGTGTTGGAATCGCTGTGACAGACGCTAACTTATTGGGTGTCCGCCTTGTTGCGCATTTGCATCTGTATAGATACTTTTCCGTATATCTTTTAAATATTACATGTATTTTTTAATAAAACATTAACCGTTGAGACTCTATGTTGCTATTGCGGGTTTTTGTTCATTCATAAGAGGTTAACTCACCCTTTCGAAAATAGGGTTAAAATCATTCACTTGCTTGTACGTATTCGGGGCGGTGGCAGCAATTAGATTATCCACAAGGAAGTGAGCACGGGCCAGTTATCTTGAATATTAGATAGAGACAGTGGAAATTATATAGTTGCAACACTGTACGTTGAGATATAAATGAGAACGTAAGCCTAGAAGAAGTAGCCAACAATAGCTCGACAGATATGAGATCTGGGGCGGGAAAAGTTGACGCAAATGTAGTGTAACGCAGCACAGTAAAGTAAAAAATGAATCGGAAAAAAAAAGTCTGCTCCGTAAAGCCGATCTATTCTGTACACAACGGTCCTCATGACAGTTTGCGTCAGCGAGTTTTTTGATATAGATCCTCCAAGCGAATGGTGCAGTCAGGGATGAAGGTGACGGGTGGACAGGGAAGTCGTCGTAGTTCTTACCGTTAAGTCGGAAGAACGTTCGCGGGCGTCGTAGCCCTTGTTAGACGTCCGTCCTCTACCGCTTTTTAGGCGTATTTTTGTAAATCCAAATATACATAGCAACATAAAATATTTTTGTTCCGTGTTCTCTAAATTTAAAGGAGTGTTTGGGCTCTCACCGCTCCAGTGCTTATGGGTATCGTTTGCTAACTATTTACCTTTTCTGCTATTGGGAAGGGACGTTTCCTATAGTGCTTGTAGTTGATTACTCTACTTTGATGTTTGCCCCCCCCCCCAACTTTATACGGCCTTAATGTCAGTGTTTTGGTAGTGTGTGTGACGAGCTCAGTTTTCAGTTGTGATGTTATAATTTTATATTACAAATCTAGAATACATACAGACCAGTATGTGTCTTATATTCAAGTTTTATTAAGTGTAAAAATTAACTATCTAATATGTCTAGGAGAATAGGGTTTTGGACGAGATTTTTATTGTAACTGACATCACTTTTAGATTTTGCTAACATATAAACTTGTTGTGATAGATTTTTGATCATACTCAATGGCATTTTGTTCATCAAGAAATTTGTTAGATACGGCTAATAAACTAGCAATTTGACATCGTATTTTATTAGTTTCTGGATATTCATTTTAGTGCATATTGTTTTCATCTTTTGGATCATAGTTTATTATACCAACACATTACTCGTAAGTAAATTATTTGCTGAACACGAATTATTTTAAAGCCAATTACTCTATAATGCTATTCAACTTCTCTCTGGCACAGGTTCTCTTGACGAGACTATTCTTATTGAGTGAACCAATCTTCATGAGATTCAAAACAGTGTATTGCAAGTGGCGCTTGGTTTTAAATAATTTAACATACAAATCGTTCTACAAATTGGGATGATAATAGGATTTGCAGTGTTTGTTGAGTTTTATATTTATGTGACAATGTATATCTTTTATGCCATTTTTGTATTGTTACTTTTTGGCCAGTTTTTCCTTTTTTAGATCAAGAAAGTTACATGTATGTTTTGAAATATTTCGTGGCGTTTTTGACGATTGTTATCAATTTACGATGCGTTTAGGGAAAAATATTAAATCTTATTGACCGGTATACACTTCAAATGAATTGGAGTTATAATACAGAACAATTATTGATCTCAATTGATATTTGTACGCGTTTGCAAGAAAGTATTTCGTCCGTTTTGGAACTGACTAATTTTTTAATGACTAGGTTATTACACTGAGTTAACCCATATGAAAATGGGCAGTATTTTCACATGCGAAATTAAAAGCAGTACTGGCAGCAGTGTCGTGTGAAAAAATATGGTATGCCGAGAACAGTTGTCAGTTGTGAATTTAGATAAAGACATTGTTATCATATAAAGTTGATGTGCAAAGATGAGTAATAGAAAATGTACATAATTTGATTAAGAAACATTAAATCAGAGCGTATAAAAAATACACTGTATGATGTGTGCTGTAGAATACTGAGCCGTGTGGTTGCATATTTCCAATTAACGACATAGCAAGTTGATTTTGCCTCATTTAATTGTAGTTTAAGCGTAAATGTTTGGGCATAAAGTTAATTATTAAAGTAAACAGATGTACTATCTTTATCAGTTTGCGTCTACGTTACGTCATTATACATAATTAATACGTAGTATCAAATGTGGACAAAATATATTTGTTAAAAGTGGACGGCGGGATATGTTGGGTGTAGTTGAATTGACAAGTGAGTTATCTTACAATATAGAGACCCAAAATTACAACAAAGTGGTGAAAATTAACTAAAAATAACACCCCAAACACTGCACTTAAGTTATTGTTTTTTCGAACGGGTAGTTATTAATTTGTAGGATACGCATACATTGACTTCGTGTTGTTTACAATTTTTCTCAACAACATAGACCAATTACCTTTTGTGACAGAAGGGTTCATTTTTAAATTCTGTCTCAGAAAATAAATTTACTGAGAAGTGAGTGGCGATTATGTAATCATAGAGGAAGAATAACTGAAAATCATACGTTAAAAGAACGGAGTTTGGATTGATAGTATTAGGTGTGGCCAGTAGATTTGAAAATTGTATTGAAACAAATCGAGATATACTGATGAGTATATTAGTGTGCAGAATTACACTTATAATCATAGTCCTTTCGCCATGCATGGATAAAAGGGTTAGTGTTATCGCAACAAGTTATAAATATACCCTGTATTATTGTGGATGTCACATAAATTATATAAGTTGTGTTTGCTATAAGAATCCTGAAATAGAACTGTGGTGCATTCTAAGGCTCCTATGATAAAAATTACTCAAACGAAAATACACCTCCCGCAACCAATACAATAGCTGTCAGGGTCTGAATCTTTAAAATTGGGGAGGAGGGGAGGGCGGCTAAACATGTTCTAAATCAACTCTATTGTTCCCCCCCGCGAACAACAGAGTTGTATTAGTGTAACTAGAACACAATATAGCCAAAAGTGGCAGTAGGGAGGTCGGATACATTGCAAAGTAACTTCTAAAATTTAATAAATTCCCTCTCTCATGAAATCATACAATAATTTACAAGGGTTGTTGCCCTCACGAACTAGGGGGCTTTCGACCGCAATTTAGAACCTCTTGAGGATAGCCAACCTACTTCGGGCAAGCCTCTCTGTGTTTCAAAAAGACCCGTCGCACCCCAGACTCGACGGCACCTCTGTCCCTTACCTCTCTGGACATAATCACAAAGGATCTGGGCCATCTGAATAATGTTTAGTGTGACTGCAAAAGGTATTAGGCTTTAGTAAAATATCTTTCGCAATACTAACCGCTTCATCATTCAAATGCATGGCAAAACGGGAAATTCTGCTACCTCGGGCCTAAAGGAATATTCGCGTATTATTTTTCACCATAATTTAGCTTGTTCCCGCACATCCTTGTGAGCGTAATAGATAATGAATAGAGAAAAAAGAAATGAATGATAATAAAGTCAAATAGAAAAATACGCATGTCATGAGGTTAGTTTTAAATACAAGTATTTTAAAGTAGAAGATAAAGAAAGTTATACATGTAAATGTCCATTGTC
The DNA here is from genome assembly GCA_903981925.1 of Ostrea lurida. Classification (NCBI taxonomy): domain Eukaryota; kingdom Metazoa; phylum Mollusca; class Bivalvia; order Ostreida; family Ostreidae; genus Ostrea; species Ostrea lurida. The sequence continues at coordinate 8,973 of CAJDSM010158206.1, forward strand.
TGAACCATAGGATTTCTCTCTGTTACACACTGCATTCATTGAATACAGTGTAACGGAGAAATTTGTGGGTTCCGACAGTTCATTTCATACATGTGATAAATTCCGACTGCTATGAGATGAGTTTTTGCGAGCTAAGGGGAGATTGGGGTGAGATTTTTTTTATATCAATGATTTGCTGTAATAAGGCCATAATAGACTTAAAATACTAGCTTTAGTATTTTTTAAGTGTTCATTGATAGCATTGAGTTCTACAATGTAAGATTCTTCTTGGAGTATCTTCTGGACATTGCAGGCATTTTGGCTTTTTGATACAACTTTCATGATTAAAGGGAAACTAATTGCCATATACTACACCTTTAACAAACAATTTTTTTGGGGGGTGAGATATTGTTACCTGCGGGTGAGGTCGTGAGATTTGCTTCAAAAAGGGCGAGTCTCACACCCAAAAGGTGAGAATATACATGTATGTCATTTGTTACCACTTTATCATGAAAGTACTGATAACAGTCAGTATGGCAACTAAAATATTTCTAATTTCTATAATTGAAAGAAAATAATGTGCGCCAAACTACCATGAACACTAAATCAAGAATACATGATTGAGATGAAATTTGACTGTATATATAAAGGCAGAATTGTGAGATGGTGAGATTTTAATATTACCATGGAACCAATTTTAAGCTAATAAGGATGTTATTTTATTCATTTTTTTTTGGTGAATCTTGTACAGTATTGTACATGTATTGTTTTAAGCAGTAATAAAAAAATGTATAGCAGTAAAATTAGTTTAGGTTAGGTTTTCTCCCCAATGTTTAATGTTTTTGGGTATAAATAGCGCACTTGTAATACTGTTACTACGTAGTATCATAAAATACTAAAATTTGGTTGCCATGGCAACTGAAGTATTTTTGAAACATGAAAGAATAGTACATTTATGACATATTACATTGATGCAGATATTTACTATTGAAAAATATGAATTTGACTTGTATATTAAGATAGACGGAGAATTTTTCATATTACCATGGAACCAAAATTTTGAAACAAAATATTTTTAGTTAGCAAAATATGACATCGCTTGATTTTTTATATTTTACACAAAGTATTGAATTACTATGCATAATTCTTCATATCTGTTGTTGTGCATTTCTTGTCAAATGACGTCATAACTTGGCCTAAAATTGAGTTTTCAAAAATAGTCAAAATGCCGAAACATTGGTTTTCAAATCCAGAAACAATAGTAATCCATTTGAGATCATGGATGTTTTATTATTTATTTGTTATACTTGAACACCTAGTCTTTAGCTAACATAGAAAATTTGCTCTACAGGTAACTTAAATTTGGTATTTTTAATCAAAAAAGGGCCAAAATTAACATTTTTAGCATCTTGGAGCCATTTTCAGGGTGTTCTTGTTACCATGAACGGTACCTCAAATGCAATTTTTAGGTATCCATATTCTATGAGAGGTGTCAAATAATCACTAGATGCCAATTTCAGCAAAATCGGTGAGGGTGCTTATCCACCTTTATTAAAATTTTTTGATGCTATACAGAGAATGGCTCTTATAGTTTGATTTGATTGATTATTTTTGTTTTACGTCCCACTCGAGAATATTCCCTCAAATGGAGACGTCACCATTACCCTGTGGAAGGGCTGCAAAATTTAGGCCTATGCTCGGCACTCGGGCTTTGAGCAGGGAGGAGATATTTTCGTGCCACACCTGTGTGACACGGGACCTCGGTTTTCCGGTCTCCTCCGAATGACCGCCCCATTTAGTCGCCTCGTACGACACGCAAGGGATGCTTGGGACCT
>CAJDSM010158218.1:0-15907 GCA_903981925.1 Ostrea lurida
AACATCTAATGAGGTGTCCACCATATTTGTTCCTGAAAATGCCGTTATGAATTTGCCAATTTAAGCAAATACCACCTATGTACACGGCTTACCGTTTGTTTTGCTTCTCCGGAAACTAAATGTGTAATTCTTTTTGAACGATATAACACAGAGATCCCAGCGGAATTTCGCGATTGAACAGCGTATCTATCTAAAATGTAGATGCATGTTCGAAAAAGGTGAAACCGTGGTTCTGCGCAGATCAGCTGCACAAGGCAGATTGCACCTATCACTACAACTTAATAATGCAGAGACACTAGGTGTTCTCAGGGGTTCTCACTCTTCAAGAGAGACGAGCCTCTACTGAGTGTAGAATATCTTACCAATCTCGACACCAGTATCCAACTCACAACCACATTCCGTGCCAGGCCTCGCTGATTCTCTCACCCATGCTGATTGAGTTGCGAGGTCGGCCCTCAACTTGTTTCTAATCAGCATGTATTTCACTTTTTGAGAATCTTATAAGTAGAATATGAGTAATCCTCATTAGGGTGCGAAGTATACCTCATCATTATAACACATTAATGCCCCCTAGATTAACTCGCAGGAATAAACAGCAGCCCGTACGTATTCACGGCATCACAAACAATAGGGTGGGCCTCACACTTGGTATTTGTTATTATCATAGCAACGAGCTGTGTTGTGTCAATGGATTAGTTGTGACAATAGCTTTTTGGCGGTAACCTACTTCTGAGATATTCTATGGCAAATACATATCTCTATTAACATAGTCGTCGCTTTCTCTGCGGGGTCCGTTGTCTGGAGTTTCCGCGCGACCGACGGAGTTCACACCTAGTGAGACATGATCTTGGACACGATCCGAAACTTTTATTTGTATTTACAATAGGTAAGATATAATTTTTTTTTATTCATTTCTGTTGCGAGCAGCTCCGGGTCTGGCAGTGAGCACCGAAATCTTATTTCTGCATCTCAACGCCCTCCAACGAAAAACCTATCCTGGTGGGTATCGATGCGTGTGATTTTTATCTTTCGGCCGGAGAACGTCCGACACTAAAAGATTAGTCTCACAGTGACCTCACCCACTAGCCCCATAGGTCCCCTATGTTTTCTACTTGTCCGCACGCGAAGCTCAGGTAGCCTAAAAATGGCCTTCCGAATACATAATATACCAAATCGTCAAGCGCACAATAAAAACGCATCTTACTCATCACTGAATCCTACTGAAGATTTATGCCGATTTAGGAGACTCGATTAAAAAAGGGTCAAAGGTTCAGCAGGCACCCTTAGTAAAACTACTAAAAGAAGTCTTGGAAGAAAAAAATGCCTCCATAAAATGAACTTTACTGCAGGACCTACCTTGCCAGGGCCGGAGCTCCCGCTTCAGCAGCATCAGGTATAGAGCGATATAAAGGCGGAGACGTGAGGACCTCGATAGCGCCCAGCACTTGTGTACTAAAGATAGCTCGCGAAAGGAACGGTAGGTAACCTTGAATCGGTGAGTAATACTAACAAAACTTATGCACACCTCACTTGGTTACGAGAGAAAAGACCACCCACTAACAAATCTGCCTCCGCCTATTCAGACCCAACACAACTTTCCGATACAAGCATGGTATATACGTACAATAGTATAAAAAACTCAGACAAATCACTATTCACTCGAGCACGTCGATACAGTCACGCACGAGGCATCTAAAAAGATAACATATGTAGATCTCTACTGAATGAATGCGTATAGCTAGAACATGGTCAATGCTACATAGAGGATAGAGTCGTGCTCGAGTAATAAATCACAAATATGTCGATAGCTTCCACCGCCCAACCATCACCTGTCCATCCTAGGAGAGAGTCTCGAATATCACTTTCCGACCAAGAGTAATCGAGAAGATCGTAACCTTAGCCGCACGCCCCAAGACCCCAGTACTCTCATATGAGACCACGAGGAATTACACTTAGCTTTTGCACTTCGCACATACTGCACTACTCCTGCTTATACTAGGCAGACAGTGTAGTCGCACAGCGACTTGGTTCAAATGTAGTCCTGCAGGAATTCTTAGGGAGGCGCGTTTCTTCCCGACCGGCTTGCTACATGGACGAGAAGGTAGCGTGTGCCGAGATGAGGATAGAAATTGCCCACTATTCAGTCGTATGCATCAAACCGTTGGTAATTCAGTTATCCATTTGAAACTAATACCTGGAGAGTTTCGGACTGGCAATTGATAAGACCTAGAGTTCATCTATGGCGCTTGTGGAACCAGGCGTGGGCTACTACACATTTATAATCGATAGCTTGTATTTTTTTTATACTATTTAATATGTGGCATTAAGTGCGACGCGTCTTGCGCTATTTGGTGCGATGTTGGGTTACATAAATCATAGGTCCGTCCCAGCTATCTCCCACCCTAAACCTCAAGACCCCCGTATTCAACGACGAGCGCTCCAGAACTGGATAGGTGTCGCTCGCATGTAGAGTTGCCGTTAACTATCTTCAAGCAATTTCGAGTACCTGTCGATGCGAAAACTACACCATGCCCCATGTCTTACACTGCAAACACAATACGGCAACGATCAGTAACGAGTTTGGAGTGATCACTAATATACACTCCGCAAGCTAAAGTGGACTACTCATAGCAAATGTCACTCTTGTGTTGTCAACCTGGGCCGTATCCTCCGGAAAACAGTTGCTCCATTGTACACACCATAATCTTAATCATGTAGATTATCCTTACTTAGCGAGAGAGACATACGCGATCTGCGATGTGCCGTCTTTGCTTCTGGATATGTAAATAGACGATCCAGGGATGATGAAGAGTACGCTACGTCACGAGGACGAGTCACACAACCTTCGTAATCGATACTAATAGCCTGTTTTTCAGAAACAATTAGTATGCTAATATTCAAAGATTGAGAGTTCACACTAACTTAATTTCTGTCTGGATTCGCTGTACCTATTCGAGCGGTAGCCTGCTCTAAATAAGTTGTGTAATGAGTTCTCTGTATCTAATAATTCCATAACCGTCAGAGAGCATCCATACTCCGGTCTCCCTGGGGGCCTTCACTTATTGAGTCTGCGCCATCGTAAATGACATCACATAATGTTGAAATATACAGTATATTCCGGTTGACAAGGATCAGCTTGCCTGAGAGGTTGGACTAGACTTTAAGTCAAGAGTTAAAATGCTCACGCGTAGGTCCGACTACTCGTAATGTCCACGATCTCACTTCGACATTAGAACGGAAGGTTAGAAAACAAAAGGGTGTCAACCATCATTCTGCATCACACTAGTTTGGACTAGCACTATGTTCACGGGAGTGTTGAATCCGAATCTACCGATATGTCAATAATGTTTGGAGCAAAAGATACTCATCATTCCCTGTGCTTACAAGAGCGTAGAGGAGGTATTGGTATATACAAGGAGAGGAATTTCACCAACAACACCATAGTGAGATGTGTTGAGTGGGGAAAGGCATATCACAGCGGACAACATGTAGTGGTAGGCAACAAGGCCACTCCAGAGGGGTGTGATGGACTCATCAAAGGAGTAAGCGGAAGGCTACATGGACACCGAAGCGTATGATAAATCGCTCTGAGGTCTCTACTGCGCTTGCGCCTCTGACCGGTAAGGAGAGAGCAGGAGAAGAGCAGCAAAGTCCACGGAGAAGTGGCACCGCCGCCCAAGTAGCACCACGAAACATAGACTGATTGGAAACGTAGACTGAGGATGGAGGAAAGGTGCACGGTTCGGACACGAGGAAGACGAGAGACGCAGGATAAGGTGACAGAAGAATAGAGCAGGAGATGGATGTAGGAGAAGAACGGACGGCTGAGATACAAGATTGTCTAGCGTGATCGTGAAGAACATGTGCAAAGAATGGTGCGATTAGCTAACCTGTCTATTTCCAAGTAAAGTGCGAATGAGATTCGATGGGTTTGTATAGAATATCACACCATCCACCTGGGTAATCCGCGCTAATCATGCCTGATACATCTCTCCCTTCCCAGAACCGGATATTCCAGGACCAGGACAGAGAGCAACTTCCACTACATTCGACAGAGACTGCATCCAGGATACACCGAGAGGACCAGTCAGTCTTCCTACCAAATAATGATACTCTTTCTAAGTACCTACGGAAGAAATATCCACAGAACATGAGCAACTTTACAGAATTGGTCTTCGAGCGCTCTAGAATTCTTACTCGAGTAGCCGTTTAACGATGGACACTACCATGAGCTTTACATCGTCTAGTAGAGTCTCGTGACTCCGTGGATGATTACGCTCACTTCGGGTCTCACATACATATTCGAACCTTGGAGGACTATGCAGAGATCACCACCCGCGCTAGCCCGAAGTACCGTCACCGACTTAAGTGTGTGGGTCGTATGGCCGCTTATAATGTCACAAGGGCTAAGCAGTCTCACAAGCGAGCGAGAAGATACTCTAGGCTGCGGCAATATTTGCCCTGGCCGTAACTCTGTCTAAACATGAACCTCACAATTGCAGACGTGACGGCCCTTGGTTATGGTTGCATATATCGGTTCTATGTGTAACACGATATGGTAGATGGAGACCGAGACAAACGTAGTATGTAGACAAGCACAGCATAAGTACAGATTTCTCGTGAGGTATCCGAAGACACCGCCATCTGCGTAAGCCGCGCGCTACTGACTCTTAGGTCAGAACTATAGCCCGAGATAATTTAGTTGTTCAGTCTTTTTCATGTAACGAGCGAGGTTTCCCAAGATGTAAGAAGGGTAACGAAATAAACCCCCAGCTTTTGCAAGATTTCCAACTTGTGAGGAAAGAAACAGAGTGTATCCAGGTCCGCATCAAATCGTATAGTACCAAAAATAGTCCCGAATAATACATGCCTTCAAAGAAATGTTCCCATGCAGAGCTGGCACTTGTCCATAGCGTCTAGGTCTTGAACGTGGTTCACTCATTACACAGGTGAAGTCAAACAAGCAGATGGCCGTGGACCTCACCTGTGTATTTCGCAGACTAACCTAAAGAATTTGATGTTGCTGTTTTGATATTACTCGACTTACTTCCCATCTCGTGAGTGTTGGACTATATGAGTCAACACCTTAAGTGAAAATATTTCTCGACACATCCAATCGGACACGACTGCTGGGTTCCAAGTGCATGGCGATCGCGAGATAGTGAAGAGATGCATCTCGCACGTCCTATACGCTTGGCATAAAAACTGACCGTAAATAGAGTCTCCAAATAACTGCCGTTATCGTCCATTTCGGTGGAGAGAATAAATCCCTTTAACACTAGTAAAAAAATTCTCGCAGGAGAACAGAGCCATCAGGAGCACAGAATCACGAGGTCACTTACTCTGTCTTGTCGTCGCACTCTGAGTGCCCGTCACTTAGAGTGCCTATATATTGTAGAGGTATGTTTAAGCGGCATGTAGCGAGGACATTTGAAGAGGTGTAGAAGGTGCAGCACTTCCCTGTTTGCACCCGCTGCTGTTTACCGGCATGTCTTGTATAAATGTCATACTAGTTGGTCGAACTGCTAGATAATTTATCCACGCTCGTATGAATCTTCTACCATGTTTCTCCTACTACGTTGGAAAATCACTTATCCTCCAAGTCTGACTGAGTCGACGCAAGATAAAATAATTAGAAGAACATAATTTTACGCGCGCGCTAGAGTACACTTGATAAGGCATACAGCACGCTAGGGACGCTGGCGATTGTACATCTTGGATCCAGCACTACAGCACCATCTCGGGGACTGTGGTTTTCAAGGTATGAGCTTCTACGACTACAGCGACGATGACTCTTCATTGTAGGCTATCTCGGCATGACCGAGAGTCTCGTACAATCGATGTGTTATGATGAGAACCATAACAGACCAGAGGACAATCATGTAAAAGCCAGGACAGCAAAGCTGTACACGCCGTAGAGTTTGCTCTACCGTGTTGGAATTTCACATCTTGCGCATACTAAAGTGATGATAGCAAGCATTGAGGCTACTCATAAGAATTACAGCATCCAGTGTCTCGAGAATCAATCGATAAACCGTTAAACCGTGCCGCGCAGGCAACGGCCGACACACTTAATGGCATTCTCCAAGATAGTAGTTCCTAGTCTAATATTCTAAGCTCAAATATAGAAGCGACAATAAGAGCAATCGGAACTGATTTTTGTTCTCAGGCTTACACTTATCCTTGTCTCCAATTAGTTGTCTTCGCGAGAGATAACATAACTAACCAATCACGCGCTGAATTCCACCGAGTAGTCAAGAAGACACCTCATATTGGCATAAACTGTGTCCACATACTAATACTAGACCCAAGGCTACATTGGGACTTTCCTGGAATAGAATCATGTGAGGTAAGGGAAAGTACCACCAATACACTTGCTACCTCGGTCTGCGAGAAATGGTGGTCTGTCAATATGAAGTTCACTAATCAGAGTAGTAGCAATCTCTTATATCTAACAATAAAATCCACAAATCCGGATGCGGAAAAGTGCAGATGTAACCATGGCAAGGCTGGCAAATCAATTGGCATCCATCCAAATATCCATATTTGAGTTGCAAGGCGAATGAACAACCCCACTGCTGCACATCACACGCAGCTCTACCAGCATAAATTGAGACTTCTGTGACGAGTTGTAGGTGAGCATTTAGAGCACATCATACGAACTCAACAGACATTCTTTTCCCCGCTTTGGTAAGGCACGATAATGTACACGCTCACGTGTCTGTCCGAGAGTGCCTCGAGCGAGGTGAGACGGACTATGCGTAGAGCCCGTGTAGGCAGACATGGGCTATCAGGAGATCTGGGCTGAGTTGATGATAAGGTAAACGGGCATCTAGCGGTTTGGCCAAATCGCTGGAGCGCTGGATGGACGCTGAACTCTACTTCGAAAATGTCGATGACAGTGCATTGCTTCACGGTCTTACCCTATGCTTCGCACTAATAGAACCACGTATAGAACGAGATAAAACATACATGCATTGGCGACCCCACACTCCGTGGAGCGTACTAACTTGCGCGAACACCGATGCGGTCGAGTGTACCCAACAATCAGGGATGGGTGGTGCGCTCATCTAGATCCTGTTATCACAGAGCATGAGTCCTTCTACTCAGGTGGACATAGAGAGAAGGCCGTCACAGATCATCGATGCAGAGTGAGTTTACTGACTAGGATTCGTTAGGAACTATTTCGCAGTTGATAGCACATTCTATGAGACCGTGACCATACCACCAAACCTAACAATATACCATAGGTGCGGTAATATCTGCAGGGATAATTCAGAGACATCATGCGGATATCGAGGTCATTGAGTGAAGAACACCCTGAGTAGCTATCGCTATTCTGATGCACCCAGTCAAACGCACCTCACAAAGTGTGTGCTGAGAAGGCGCGAGAATGAGTGCCAGAGTCCGAACCGGCGGCACGAGCCGGCAAAATATGCGCAAAAAAGTACCACATCTTTGTTGGATAGATTACTTTACTAAATAACCGTTTCCATCAGTAACATAAATGCGAAGAGAAGCGAAAAGCGTGATGGTAGGGACCGTGTGGTGGGCTACTACGGCAAGAACCTTCTCGAAGAAAGCCGAAGAATGGCCCGGAACCCCATTCCAGGAGGACATGACTTGAGACATGAGGGGTGGTTTCTGAGAAACTCATCCCTAATCCGGGTACCTATCATCCCCTCCTAAAAGCCTCGGGTCTCACTTGTTGCAATCAAACGTGAATGAGAAAGCTCTACACGCCACCACAAAGAAGGTCATTGGATGACTTCTCACAACTGGGAGCCAGGAAAACTCATAAAGGTAAAATCTTTATGAGTTGATTGTGCGTACGCCACTCCCCCAATCCGATCACCACCTCCTGCCAAAGTGCAACTCCAATACACCCGAGGTAATGGAATTGTGATTGGGTACCACTGAGAAACACGCCATCAGTAGCATTAAACGATTGCGCCATAATTCAGAGCGTAGAGGGACCCCATTGGCGCGGTTTGTTCTACCTCACATTCTCCTGAAAGACCACCAAAACATGTCCTATAAAATTTCTAGTCCCTGAATTCCTAGATGAGAGAGCGAAGTGTGAGCTCACACCAGGTCAATGTATAGACCCTAATGAATGTACTGAGACTACAAATGCAGATTTAGGAGCAATCACATAGACATGAGCATACTAAGTGACCAATGGTTAATTATCATAAATTAGCGTATAGATAAATCATGATAATCAATTGTTCCCAAGTACCGAGTTGAGATCGAATATACGAAGCATGTCAGTGGTAGGTGAAACGACGAGAAGAGTTAAGCGATCACACCCTCCTAGCACAAACAGAAGCCTATGTCTACAGAAGGTGGTAGGGGGATCGTACACGCATCAAACATGAACATATTCTGTCCCACCAATTACAAATGGTATACAAGGATAAAGATTACTCGCACCGATCACCGAGGATAACTATATGTGAGTTGGGACTCATCTACAACACCATGAAAGAAACACATTACCAGGGAGCAGCGAGATCTCGCCGAGAGCTGTATCCTCCGTCCCACTTTCGTTGGCTTCTCTGAGTGAACTTAACAAAAAATCTACATATCCTAAGCTTTGGTATCTAAGCTTCTCTACTCGTTGACTAAGGCCCTAAGCAGAAATGCCCACAATGAGCGAGCTATCTCTACCCCCAGGGGCGACTTAGAGAAGGAAAATACTATTTGGGGTGATTGCTTGAGAGTGAGCTCGGAGCAGAGGCAGCTCTGCTAGAGAACCAGAGCGAACCCTGAACACGATCGTCAAGAGGTAACGCTCTTGCCAAGGAGAAAGGGAATTATGCTGAGTGTTTTATACAAACACAAGCTGGTTTGAGGCTGCTAAGACCACTCTGTCCCTAGATAGATTAACAGCACCTAATATCCAAAGAGAATCACTTCCGCAGCACAGAGAGTACTTGGGACATGTACAATCACCCCACTACCGCTTACGGCACTCACTATACGATATGACCCCTTACACATATGCGGGGTTGTATGTCTTTACTATACACTCAGACTGTCAAGCAAAATCGACCGAAAACCGACGGAGCACGAAACGACGAAGCATTTGGATTTCCACACCACCGTACGCTAGTAAGTACTCGCTAATAATCTGTAGTATGATCGCGAAAAACCAGAGGAAGGCATCAAGTGGCGGAGCACCGTGCCAAAATACGTCAACGCAGACAGACCAGGAGCGGACACCATGAGGACTTAGTGTATCATGGCTGCCATAAGAGAGGAGCAGGAGCAGAAAAGAAACCACGTCACACATGTTGACCGGTCTACCACCCTATCGACAACCAGATGAGCCATAATCTTGACAGCGATGCCAATATAAAAACATAAGCCAAGAAATACAAACACGTATACCGTGTCACAATGATGAATACAATATCTACAAGAATGGATCTGTATAGAGTAAAAATCCATTAGTCAGAGAAAAAATAATAAATCATACATTGCGAGAATACGTGACCGCAGCACGTACACAACATCAAAATCCGGCAGGGCCCGAAAAAATGCGCAGGGCAGTCTATCACTTATTGACCCTTAAACTTAAACCTTAAATCGCACCCTAAATAAGGATACGTTCATAAATTGGTTACCAAAACATAAAAAAAACTGAGAATGCTCGGTACTTTGCCGAGAGCAATACTCTGAAGCCTGGCGGTAAGTTTAATCTGAGGTCGCCAGTGTATGACGATCTGAGTTCCGATACTAAACTTTAAACATAATGTAAAAATCAATAGATGGGAAACAGGATTATATACTTCGCTATGAGGTTACCAAACTCACCGCAGTGTGTATCTGCACCCAATGGAACACACCATGGTATTCATTGGCCTCGCTGAAGATAACGGGTGGACTCTGCACGTCGATGCGAGTCGTCCGTCACGCGAGTAAACGGACTATCTTGCCCAGTTGGCATATGATGATTTTAGCAACGAGTCCCTCTGTGCGCAAAACATCCCGCACTCGCAAATTATGGATAAAAGACGTACAGATATTCAATCGCGAGTATGGTACCGTGCAGGTAATCATGCTATCTTATAATATAATTAAGTAAGGAGGCGAGCATCTCTCCAGACTCGCCCCCTTTAACAGCGTCAGATCGAACCTACAATCACCCTTTCATTAATCTCGTTGTATATGACATGAGAGCATTATATATTTAAAATGCTACACAAAGGTGATATAATTCGTTTCCAGCTACACATTTGGTTTTTCCGAGTTTTAATCAATTGATTATGGGTATTCTATTCACATATTTTATACTTAATAATCAATAAATAACATTAAACTTTTATGGACTGCGAGTACCTATTTCTTTAATACACTCGCACAATAAATCAATACTCCCGAGAATTTTGAAGATATGGTTACGGGCAAAATAAATAGACGTTATAGACCATAAATGAAATGTATCAAGGAGAATTTGATCAACTAGTAAGCAATCGTTTAGATGGGGAATTCCAGTACTTTTCAACAATTGAGGGTAATTAACGGCAAACATTTCCTTTATTCTGAAAAGCCTAGATTCCCTTAAGAAATACATTTTACTATTCTACGCGCACAGCTTCCCTCAACTCCTTCCCTCGCAGTCACTCCCTTGCCATACTCTACGCCCTACAAGATTCTGAATCCCCCTCTCCCCCGTCCCCCCTCGCGCGAAATTGCTCGAAACCATTTCGTAAACTCCCTGGCTTGCCAATCCCATTTCCAGGTCTTCTATATCATTTCGTAATCTTACCACCAAACACACACATAACCACCATCCCTACCCTGCCCCCCGCTCTCTCTCGCGCCCGAAATTAAAAAGCAAAAAACTACAAAAACGTCGAGTCAACTTTATGTACCATAACTTTGACCTTTCGCGAACTCTTTTATCATAATAATTGACTTACTTTTCCCTGAGACAAGCCCCACGAAAAGCAAACATTTATTTTTAGGTTAGTCTTAAACAATTCAATCCAGTCCATTGAAATTCCTAATATGCCTATGGATCACCATGGATTAATAAAACTTGCTACTAATTTTCAATCATGGATGAGACAGCTCTTTAGCTAGTGTTCCAATTCACAGGTCATTCACTTCTACACAAATAAATTGAGAGGAGGAGACAGATTATCCATCCAAGAGATGCCTATATATAATATAAGGTAAAATACTGAAATATCAAAATCTTCGCATTAAAATCTTTGAGAAAACCTATCCACTGGAACGATGATAATTCGTTGAGGACTCGGATCACTTCTAACTGCAGAAAAATCCAATGGAGGAGTGGTTCCGTTGGTACCAGGACTGATCGATGTACCAACTTCATAAGTTTCCACAATCCCCACGTGATGTTTCCAGAATGAATTACTAATTCTCTTAAAATAATAATTAAAATACAACATGTCTTAAAAAATTTCAATTTCAGAGAATATAGTGCATATGATTAATATCTATTTTCCATGTATTAGTCAGTAGTTCTGGTTTAAAAAAGGATGTTCATCTACTCGTTCGCCTAAATGGCATTCGGATTTTTTGTGAGGTTATCAGAGGCAGTCGACAGTGATGAAGCAGATTGAGAGCCATTAGTTAATGCCTGAGGAATGAAAAAGCAGTCACATGCAAACTCCCTATAAGTTTCTATTATGATCAAAAGCGAACTCTACAATATATTCAATTAAATGAAAAGATATCTTAAAAGTTTTTTCAGTAGGTATATTGTCAAACGTCAAGGGTAATTTTATTACTTAAGTCTTGAGTAAAGAAAATAGTATCTACCGACCACTCGTCTCATTCTTTTGCGCCGTTTACAAATTGGCGCACTGAACCCTCCGCATCTTGGCCCCGATATTCTCTGTTCCACGAGTATACTGCACATCCGTTCACACATTGATAGGCTACACCTGAGTGGCTATTCTTATCTATATGGCGTAAGGTAAAATAGTAAGATTTCGCAGAAGTGATTTCGAGAACTTTGCAATTAAGTATGCGAAGAATTCGCTAGATACATATGCCAGAGCTCTGGGATCTAACGTTCCAGTTTTGTTTCGATTTTGTATCATTGACCGATTTTTATTTATTGTTGTTTTGAGGATGGATACAGAAATTTTTTTGATAATCTTGAATAAGCACATTTGGTGTTAATGATCCCTTAAGGGTCTGTTTTATAGAATGAGACTAAACTTGTTATTAGGGAAAATCAATGTTTTTTTGCTGTTCCGATATTATAAATTCTATCCGCTACTGTCAGTTTGTGCATCCCGAACCCAGTTTAACGAAGGGAGTGACTGCGTCGTAAATGAGGGTTGAGACTAATGTTTTATTTAATAATTGCAAGTCTATCCTGTGTCTAACTGTGTGATTTTATGACATTCTATAAGTGTATAGCATTGTACAAATGTCATGAGGTATCATATTTTTTGTTTATTATTTTGTATGGCTAAAGTCCCGAAAAAATATGATTATAGACGTTACATTATCTGTCCCTCTATTTTTCACACCAGAATATATGGTAGTAGTTTTTAAGATAATGAAATTTTGCAAAAATTGTTGCACATTGAGAATTTCAATAAAGTTCCAATAACTGTCCTAAATTTTGAACTTAGAGTCTATTTAATTGGAATTTGACGTTCTAGAGTTTTGTCTGTAATAATATTTGCCAGGGATCTTCTCCATTTTCTTACTAATTTCATTTAATTGACAACCAGTCGTTAAGGTCTGGCTTATAATATTGATTTACATCTAATAACTAAGTGAAGAGTGTACCAAACTTTATACAATATTACCACAGGTTCATGGTTTATTGAGAATATAGCAATAGTGTCGATATCCTGAAATATAGTATTTCCTTGAGCCAATTTACTGTGATTATTCGGACGGTTAGATGTCCATAAGGATCAAATCGGCAACTATTTCTTGCTGATGTTTATTACTATATCAACATCACAAAGAGTCTCGCTTTACCCATATATAAAGCAGGTTAGTCTACAGATGATGTTGAGCATTTATATATGGATTTGGAGAACAAACACTAGCATTGATAGAAATCAAAGGCGAGATGAGATATAACCTATTCAATTTATGTTCATAAGTTATGTCATGTCCCGTTAAGATGTGGGAACGGAGCCAGCAACTTTCCATTGAACTGTTGGCCTGAATTATTAACGTGAAAGATATACACGATTTTTTTGTTTTTATTTCGGTGTTGGTAAGTGTGGGATTTGGAAAATAAGGGATCACGAAGTGACGGATGGCGTTATAAGCCCTGGCAATATAACGAGGATGAACTATATCTTATATTTATTTTTTATTTTTACATGTGATAGTAAATTTTATATTATCATTGTTTTGATTCTATAATTCTATTCAAAGTTAAGTGTTTTTTTTTTTTAACCTCTTTCGTGCTGCAATATCAGTTTATGAATAAAGAGTGCAGCTTTTAAAAATGCCGTTGTTTTTGGAAATTACTATTCGACTTTCTTTCTGATTGGTTTGGCGGCGTGGTAATAATTCATTTTTAAAAGTCTTGTTACATTTTTTTGTTATGAGTGATTGAATTAATAGAGTTTGCCTGAGCCAGTTAAAGTAATATTTGGACTTTAAAGATAGTTAATGAAACCAGACTAATATTATTTTTGAATATAATGACGTCGAACAACAAAAAGCATCTCGTTTATCGACCCGGCCCCCTATGGGTGCCCCTTCTGGTGAAAATAAGTAAAGGATTAGGTGGTTTTTACATACCCTGTAATTTTAAGTTTCCACTAGAATGAACAATTGTGAACGCAGAAATCTTAAAACACATAAGAAAATATATATAAGAGCTATCTAAATTATATTCGCATTTTACATCTGAACTTCCTATGAATGATTAATGTTCTTCTAATTGGTGCTCTTAACTAAAACTCTCCCATGTAAATCCAAACGAACGATAGTCTTTTTCTGAATGTGTTATAATATGCCACAATCAAAATCGATTTCAATATTCACCCGATGTGTCGATAAAATCCTGTAAAACATTTATAGTTATACATTGCGCATGTACCTTTGCCAACCAATTATGCAAGAGTACAGATTAGTCTGCTGCATGGCAAATTATTACGAGTTTTAACACACGTTAATTGCTCCGCGATTTTCAGAAATTAGGGTGCAACTAATATAATTCCAATCCATTATTTTTTTTCTCATTTAAGCAGATTTATGTTACCCTGAAAAATTCTTAGAATGGTAGTAATAGCAGACAGAGGTTCCGCACTTAAAACAATTCAAATTTGTGAATTTGGCAAATCAAATTCAGTACTAAAAAAACTTGAGGGACTTGAGAGTTAGAATATCACCAAGATTCCTACACAAACCCTGAACTATGTGGCAATTTCAGGTTCGCTGATATACTATGTATGAGTTAACCCCATTTCACATTGGACTGGTCCACAGAACATCAAGAAGTGAGTTGATACTTACAGTAAATTTCTCTAAGGTGTGTATTTCGACGTTGTGGATTCACCAACCTCGCCGTTTTTCTGGAATCGTATTCCCCACTCTCTGAAACTGATGTGTGATCGCAATGCATCAACGCAAGTTTTGTGGAAAATGTTAACTGCGTCATAAACAAAATGCGTGTAACACAACAAATCTTTCACGTATGTTTTGTGTAGTGTGTATTTTTTTTATATATTATGGAAACATTCATCTTTATTTTAAAAACGTCGATTTATACGATAGTTTACTGGTGGTAATATTGAATGAAAGTTTATCATTACTACAGTACTTGATCCCGAAAAGTGGATCTGTTCGATACCCAGGCGAGGATCATCAATCACTCGGCGCTTTGGGACTTCGATGGTGCATGATGATCCGCGCATGTCACTCGTGTGGACCGAATCTTTCGATCAATGTGACTGTAGTAAATGATATATTTCTCGGATAAACATAATCGGCGTCGGGCGATTGCACCTCCCTGTGCCACGCCTGTTGTCACCGCTCGTCACCAGAAAATGTCTCAGAAATGTTGGCATGTATGAGTTTGATGTGTTAATTCTCCAGATGTGTATTAATTCGAAACAGTGTATATTTTTTGATGTGTTTAATATGCAGTACAAATCTCCCGATGTGTATTAATTCAATGTATGTTTTAATCAGCTGCCGGCAGGTTCAAGCAGTACAATGTAAATCAATCCTGGAAACATAAAGTTGGTTCATTCCGTTACTGTGAGTTTAAATACCAGAAACCAGATATTTCTTTAAGCTTTATTAACTCGGAGACGGAAGGTGAACAAGTACTAGCCTAGATAAAACTAACTTTGGTATATGGTGCCTTTTTTCAGTTCTGCTTCTTTAGGGTCAATCACTCTCTCACCTGGTGAATATTTAGATTACACATTGTATGTTATGCATTATTTGTTAAAGTCCTTGGAATACCGAACCTATTAAGGATAATTGAAATTTTCTTCTTTACATGCATTACCATTTCAATCCATATTTTCAGCTCTATATTGCTTGAAGTCTGAGAAATTCACATCATAGAAATCAAAAATGTTTCAGGGCTCTAAACCACAAAAATGTTCAATATCAGAAAATATCTGTTACAGTAACTTATTATACACCGCATATATATAAATTTATGTATAAGCAAACTAACCACAAAGTGACACCCCCCACCCCCAACTCCCCAGTTTTCCATTCATCTCTGGAACTTAACCCTGTAAACTATATATTTTCCCCATACCCTTTCCCTATTGTACTAATTGGATAGGAAAATCATAATTTTTTACAGCAACTTAGGAATGTTGGATGGGGCTGCTCATGGCTTAGGTTCAAGGGGAAAGAATGACAAACAATAGCAATTTAAAGCTGGAATTTGTCTGTTATGTTACATATTTTGATTGCA
>CAJDSM010158247.1:0-17441 GCA_903981925.1 Ostrea lurida
TGTACATGTAAGATGTGAATGTGGGAAGTGAAGGTTGTTCCAAATTTAGTACAGGAGTTAATCACCCCTGGTTTTTGAAATGTTATGTGTAAAGAAGTATCATCTTGTCTTTGCAAACTCCAGGTGAGCGTTATAATTGACCTAGGGTCAAAGAATAAACTGACTGTGCTGCTGGCGGGCATTCGTGGCATAACCGACACATCAAAGTTTTCATTGTGCCCCACCTCCGACTCAACATTTGATTTATGGAGTACATAGCAATGTCGAGGCATGTCATGCTGTAAAGAATATAGCTGCAGAACTGTAGCTCTCTGAAAAAATATTGGACAGTCTGTCCAATATTTTTTCAAGAAGAGGCTACAGTTCTGCATCTAAGTTAAAATTGATTAAGAATCATTCAGTAGACATAGTGTTTTCAAAAGGAATTCTAGTATTTTATCATGTAAAAGTAAATATCTCTTCCAATGTTTACCACAGAACACGGGCAATATATCGCGTAGAGACCTATTACTATATTTAATTAAAGAGTACAGTAACTCTCGAATTATCCGCCACTCAATTCATCGCGCATTTTCGCTATAAGTCGGCATTTTCCCAGGAACTTTTTCTTGTTACTTAAAATTCTCGTTAAAAACGCCAAACTCGCTTTCGCCATCCACGCCCACAGTGTTTTTTAAGTAATCAAAATGTCTGTTTTACATTGTTAATTATGCTCGATAAACCGCCATGTACCTGTGGTCCATCGAGCGGTAAATTGGTCATTATCGGATCCCGGCGTCTACCCTGTGCAGAAAGACCTCGGTAATTTGCTGTATTTTAAAATATACAAAAAAAACTTAGTATGAGTGTATCATGTTTATTTTTAGTTTTTGCGAGAGTTGTAACAATGAAGACATTATTCAAAAATGTTTTTGTAAATCAAACTTTATTTCAATTACGGCTAGCAGTCTAAACAATCAACTTTGACATTTTTTTAAAATAACTTTACATGTAGGCTACACTGTATTGTTATTCGTAGTCTTGTACATGATTTACTGGTTTGTGTTTGTAGATGTGTGTATTGTATTGAAATAAAGCCTTATTGGTAATAAAACAAATAACCATGCTTGGTATGTTTTTAAATCAATCTATTAACGAAAATAATTACAATGAAATGATCAATAAAGCAACCACTCCTTTTCCTTGATTATATAAGCAAAAAGTGTAAAAAAAGAGATAACTCTTTTCCTAACAAAAATTGCAGAAATTAATTCAATCGCCCAAAAATTCGTTATAAAAAACGCCATGAGTTCAAAAGAACAAAAGGTAGCGGTTTATCGAGAAGTTGACTTAGTCTCTGCACCAGAACGCTCGGAAGCTATCTCCGTAAACCGTAAATCTGTTCGTCGGAAGATTTGCGTAGACAACCGAGTGTCTGGTTGAACCGAGACTAGAGTTGACCGACTCTTATATATAAGTAATTAGGCCCTAATGAATATATATTGCCTGAGCCATAAGGATATTGTACCTTAGACAGTGCAAATATTTTCTGTATAATTATTTAAAGTATTTGGTGATTAAAGAGCAGGTACTTTTGGTATGAATCCTTGGCCCATCATTTTTAAAGTCATGGATGAAAATGATACAGCGAGACAAGAACCGATCCACTGTGGGGGCCAGCTGTCAAAGCCAATGAGCAAGAATTCGAACTCCGGAGGCAAGAGTTTTATATAAGTGAGTTTTCAAGTAAATAGTCCCCGATCACTGTGATTATTGTTTCTTTTCAGAAAAGCCCTAAAACCTAGACTTTTAATGTGATGTCCTGTTTCCGATTGTTTTTTAGCAGGACAATTTGCAAGCATGTAAAGCGATCAGATCCACTAGAACTGTAACTTTTGTTGCTAATGCCGACTATAGCTGATGAGTAAAGCTGTAAGATTTTGTAAATTATTTAAAGCTAGATACACACATAGTGTAACATGTTCCGTGTGCCACAGAAATCACTTACTAATGTAATGATGTGCAGATTGAATTTATAATGATAAGTCCTAGAAACAAATGAAAATAGAGAGCTAGATGCAATCTTCAAATGATTAATTATTCGTAGTCTTTATTTAGATATAGTAGAAGAACACTGTTACCAATTATTAGGAAGTGCATTTATGATATGCAACATGACAATATATACATATCCTCCTTGTACACTGTTATATCATTGTGTGTGGTGATCATTGGCCTGGTATTTCACCTCGAAACAATCTTAAGTCAAAATATAAATTAATCAGACATTAACGTCTGAGATTCTTACTCAAATTCTTGACAGCTCAATCGAAATTGAGAATTTTTTCGAGAAATCCAAGCCTAATGGGGATTAATTGGTTTTATTACTATCAATCTAGGAACTCAGTACATCATATTTTCTATTATTTTTCTTAGGCTGAATCTTTTTCTGATCACATTTTGTCTGTCAGTTTTTATCTTAGTTTATTTTAAGCATTCATGGGGGGCCAATTTCACATGAGAAGGGATTCAAGTGTGTTCAAATGATGGGCCATTGCCATCTTTGAAGGAAACAAAATCAAGAAAAAATGCAAAATAGGCCAAGTCCTCTATAAACAATCTATTCCAAAGAACCACTGGGGACCGAAAGTTGAAATATATTTACATGAAAGCTTCCTGAGCATATAAGTATTGAAGTTTTAAAATCAATGAATTCCTGGGATAGGGTATGGGCCACAATAGGGGATGAAAGTCTTTTACATTATTATCCTGAACTATTTGATGTACATGTATGATCTTACATACATGTAACTATGTACTGAGTATAATATACTTTAAATATGGCAGAACACTTCAATTCTATATGGCTCGTTTTAACTTTTTGACTTTGGAAATTTGATTACATATTTAAGAAAACAAATTTTTAAAATATATTAAGTAACTGTTTATTGTAGGGCTTTCATATTCTGATAATATAAAATTCTTTTTGGCAAAAAGACCTTGTGACACGATATTGATTTTTAGATCTTGAAGTTGACACTACCTTTAAAAACATGACTATCATCAACCCCTGAACTAGTTAAAATTTGTCTATGTGTCCTTTAATGCAAGACCTTGTTTAATTCTGTGGAAGTGATTGATTGTTAATTTGGGGTTTTTTATGCCATTTTGGCAATATTTGCGGATTTTACGGCAGTTGCTGACTGTAATGTTTTGGGTTTGAGTGATAGAAAGTTTCCTGACGGCCCTTCAGTGAGCCTTCGTCTTTTTCGAACTACAGGGAAATGATCTTTAGCATGCCAAAGGGGTTGTGATCCTTGACACGGGGCACACCTTTAAACGTCCATCCGATGGAATAAAAGTTAAAATATGTAAAATATTAAAATAAAACAAATTTGATACACAATCAGTTGTATTATAAAATATTTCAGATTTTTAGGTCACCTGAGTAACTCAGGGTCCACTACTTGCAATTGGTCTTTCGTTCCGTCGTCGTGGCGACGTCCGTCGTGCGTTAACAATTGAACATTTTTAAAACATTCTTTCTTGATAACCACCAGTCCAATTCTTTTCAAATTTCTTGTGGGACAAGGGGCACATAAAGTGTAATATTTCAAGTCTTTGCACCCTTGGGGCCTTGGGGGCGGGCAAAAACTGCCAAAAGTGACCAATTTTCAAAATCTTCCTTCTTTACAACCGCACATGTCTGAGAGAAACCAAAATGCATAGTGATGTAGAGCAGGTAAGGCCTTTAACCAAAATGTAAATTTGGTTATCCCTGGGTTAGGGTTCTGACCCAGGGCGGGGCCAAACTTGGTACCATAATGTTTGGTATGTAAAACATTTGAAAAATCATCTTCTTAATGCTGATTGATATTAATGTGAAGACTAAATGAAATTTTTTGAATGAGTAGCGGAGCTTTTATCAAATTGTAAATTTCATGATCTATGGGGTAAGTGGTTTGTATTAGGGTGGGGCCAAAATGGTCATTGATGAAATGTGTTGGACAATTTGAATACAGTTTTAACTTCTTCTTCATAACACAGTCAATTCTTATCAAAATTTGTATGAGCATTTCCTGGGCCAAGGTAACATAAATTGTAAATTTACAGGTCTCTTGCACTCCTGGGGCCCTTGCGGAGGTGGGGCAAATAACTGCCCAAAAGTGACCACTAATTTTTCAAAATCTTCTCTTTCATACAACTGACATTGTCTGAGAGAATACCCAAAGATGCATATAGTGATGTAGAGCAGGAAGGCCCTCTACCAAAATTGTAATTTTGGTTATCCCTGGGTTAGGGGTTCCTGCCCCAGGGCGGGCCATACTTGGTACATAATGTTGTATGTAAAACATTTGAAAATCATCTTCTTCTACATGCTATTGATATTAACTGTGAAACTAATGAATATTTTGAATGAGTAGGGAAGCTTTTATCAAATTGTGAATTTCATGATCCATACAGGTAGTGATGTTTTGTATAGGGTGGGGCCAAAATGGTATAGTACGATGAAATGTTGTTAACAAATTGGAACATTTAACTTCTTTCTCATAACCAACCAGTACCATAATTTTGTTCAAATTTGGTAATGAAAAGCATCTTTGGGGCAAGGGAACATAATTTAAAGTTTCAGGTCTCTTGCAACTCCTGGGGCCTTGGGGGTGGGCGCAAAAAACTGCCCAAAAGTGATCAAAATTTTCAAAAATTTTTTCTCTACAACCGCACTGTTGAGAAAAACCCAAATGCATTGTGATGTAGAAGCCGAGGCCTCTTCCATAAATTGGTAAAATTTTGGTTATCCCTGGGTATGGGGTTCTGAACCCACAGGGTGGGGCCAAACTTGGTATAAGTGTTTATTGTTAAAACTATTTGAAAATCAATCTTCTTTAATGCTATTGAATTATTATGTGAAACTAAATGAATATTTTGAATGAGTAGCGGAGCCATTTTAATAAATTGGGTAAATTTCAGATCCCTACGGGGTAGTGGTTTTGGTATTAGGGTGGGGACAAAATGGTCAATTTGAGATGAAATGTGTTAACAATTGAACATTTTTAATTCTTTTGATAACCACTCAGTCCAATTTTGTTAAATTTGTATGAAGCATCTTTGGGGGCAAGACATAAATTGTAAATTTCAAGGTCTCCTTGCAACCCCTGGGGCCTTGGGGCGGGGCAAAAACTGTCCAAAAGTGACCAATTTTCAATTAATCTTTCTCTTACAACGCGCACATGTCTGAGAGCAACCAAAATGCATAATGTGATGTAGAGCAGGAAGGCCCTACCAAATTGTAAATTTGTGTATCCCTGGGGTAGGGGTTCTGACCCCAGGGCGGGGCCAACTTGGTACATAGTGTTATATGTAAACCATATTGAAATCTCTTCTTTAATGCTATTGATATTAATGTGAACACTAAAATAAATATTTTGAATGGATAGGGAGCCTTTATCAAAATATTGTAAATTTCATGACCCTAGGGGTAGTGGTTTTGGTATTGGGTGGGGCCAAAATGAGTCATTGATGAATGTGTTAACAATTGTGACCAGTTGTTTAACTTTCTTCTTTCATAACCACAAGTCCAATTCTTTCAAATTTGGTAATGAAGGCATCTTTTGGGGCAAGGGACACATAAATTGTAATTTCAGGGTCCTCTTGCACTCCTGGGGCCTTGGGGGTGGGGCAAAAACTGCCACAAAAGTGACCAAATTTTCAAATAATCTTCTTACCTCTCGCCAACTGCACATGTCTGAGAGACCAAATGCGTAGTGATGTAGAGCAGGAAGGCTCTACAAAATGTGAATTTGGAGATCCCGCGGGGTAGGGGGTCTCTGACCAACAGGGTGGGGCCAAACTTGTGTACAATAGTGTTTTATAAGTAAATACAGTTGAAAAGCTCATCTTTTTCAATGCTATTAGATTATGTGAAAACTAAAATGAATATTTGGATGAGCAGGGAGCCGTTTTATCATAATTATACCCCACCGTCCCCCTCCTTTTCCCCCCCTTGCCCAAATTAAGTTTTTGGGGGGGAGGGGGGGGGGTGGGTGTTACTGTGAAATGGAACGGGTTATCTGTCCATACCGTCTGTAAGACAGAATGGTTCCCAGACTTTTAGTGATAGCCTTGTTTCCCTAGAGTCACCATATCATGCCATATGGTCTACCCATGGGACAAAGGTCGCGGTGGCTCAGTGGTAGAGCTCTCGCCTCGTGATCGGAGGTCGTTGCGTTCGAGCCCAATGCTCGACACTCTGCCGCATCAAAACCTAAGACGTGAAAATAGGTAGTGATTGCTCCTTCGCCAAGAGCCTCGCATTTAGAATGAAGAATCACGGTCCTTCGTGATATGAACCTTAAAAAACGGAGATCCCGTGTCGTCAGCATGTGTGGCACGCAAAAAGAACCCTCACTGCTAAAAGCCATGAGTGCTAAGCATAAGGTCTAAATTTGCAGCCCTTCACGGTAATAGGTGATGTCATCAATATGAGATGAAATAATCTCGACGGGACGAAAAAACAAACAAATAATCAATCATCCTATTGAATTTGGAGGTCAAAAGGGCAAAGGTCAAGCACACTGGAACATCGAAGTAGCAATATTGTGTCTGGGCTTAAGACCATTATCCATTCTGCCTGAGAGTCACTATATCATACATATGGACTTAGTTGACTCATGGAACAAATATCATGTTCCTTTTTGATTTGGGGTCAAAAGGTCAAAGGTCAAGTGCACTGTACATCAAAGTAGCAATATGTTTTCCGGTACTAGAGCATTTCCTTTCTACCTAGAGTGACTATATCATACATAATATACTACTCATGAGATGAAGATGTTCTTTAGCGAATTTTGGGTTCAAAGGTCAAGTGCACCTGGACATCAAAGTAGCAATATGGTTTCCAGGCTCTCAGCATTATCCTTTCTACCTAGAGTCACCATATCATACACATGAACTACCATGGTCAAAGAAGTTTCTCGATGAATATTTTGGGTCAAAAAGTCAAAGGTCAAGCTCACTGGACATTAAAGTAGTGGTTTTCATTTGAGATTGAAATGATAATCTTCTTGTATATAATACGATTTCTTGTACAAAAGTTTTTATCAGATGAAAATATTTAAGTACATTTAGATTGTTGAATGAATAGTTTTACAAAATAATGTATTAGGACCCAAAGAAGCAAATTAATAGATTTTAAAATGGAAATTATTAATTAGTGACAAAAATACCCATTGAGATATTTTGCTGTTAATTAGAATCAGAATGCAACTAAAAATAATATCAAAGTTTGAAAACATCCTGTGCTCATTTTTTGTGCAACTGGTCTCATTTTTATGCAAATTCCACATTTTAACTTGAAAATATACGCTTAAGTACTCGATTTATTAAAATACCGGTTCATTAAAATACACTAACTTTTTTTTCATAGCTTAATGAATATATCTAGATCACCGAAAAGAATGAAAGTCAAACAATGAGATTAATATATATTTATTTATTACTACACTACAAGCAAAAAGACAAACACATCAAGGAGAGTCGTGTTCTATTTATAGAAAGCCATGTTGCTATGGTAACGGCAGTGTTTCAAGAGAAAATATGTGTTGAGTTTGCTACTCAAGACCATAGCTACCATTGTGTATAACAATTTTTAGAATATGTGGTATACCATTTCTGACCCATTTTGCGATTTCATAGAATTGCTCTTAATATGTGAACAAAAGACTCGGTATTGAGACTTAGAAATGCAAATATGAGCTCCCTGTGTGGCTATGATACTAGGGTGACCGTTAAGGCCTGTGGGCCTCTTGTTGTGTATATATCACATTTTTTCTTGTAAAAATTGTTTAATGATATGATAGTTAATTTTAGTAAAAAGTTCCTGCATTGTTTTTACATTATCAAAAAGGTTATTTCGCATGGGCGAAAAATTGCTGCAATCCAAAAGGATGTGATGTTAGTGGACACTCATAAGATATTCATTCTGTGAAGTATAAACTTGTGACCTTGACCTAAGGGTTGGACCTACTTTTTAAAAATCTGACCTCTTGAAATCTCCTGAACTTTTAAAGGTAGATCTTTCATAAGTATAAAAGATTTGATTTCATTGATTGATTTGAACATACTTTATTGTATAATATGTACTTATACAATAAAACAAATGTTCAAATCAATCAATCAAACCTTTTATAACTTGTACATAAATTTCTTACAAGGGTTTTCATTTCACACTATGATTTAGGACCTTATGACCTTTAGTTTAACCTAAATGTAAGAAAATGTAACCAGTAAAATTTCTTTGGAATTATCAAAGGTAGGGATTTGATATTTTGTATAATTTTTTTTATGACATTGTGCTACATGTACAATCAAGTTTGATTTAATCATGTTTGATTTTGTGACATTGACCCATGTTTTACGAAGCTGACCTTAATTATTGATGTCTCCTGAACTACTTCAGACAGAGTTTTCATATTGTGTATGTAATCCACGTATATATAAATTTCTTATGGCAAGATCTTTTATTTCATACCATGATTTTGTGACCTTGGTCTAAACCAGAACAGCAAGTTGGTATTAGTTATATTGATGTTGAGGCATGTCAGTATTATATGAATTCATTTTCAGTTATGTCATGATCCTTTTGGGATGGGGTCAGCATTTTTCATGAGAATAAAGATTCATAAATTCTTTTAAAAATTACATCTGTGGAACAATGGCAGGGCCAAGGTGTGACTTAAGTAAGCGATGTGGCCCAAGGGCCTCATGTTAAAATTGCTATAGATTTTTTCACTCCAAAACGATAAACTAGACACTTCAAAGTTGATTACTACTGGTGATATATTTATTGGACAGTTCCCATCAATTATAACATAACTTGGAGTGTTATTTTTAAGGCATTGAATCTCATATGCTTAGCAGTCTTCAAGACTGCATGCATTCAGTCGGTCACCAGTGTGATTTAATGTATGACCTGATATAAATTTTGTTTTAGGCTCAGTACAACGATATTTTGTGTATTAACCGTTATTACGCCTGGTATTCGGACTGCTCCCATACAGAACTAATTAATCTACAACTGACCAATGATCTCAAAGCTTTCCACACCAAATTTAACAAACCAATCATAGTCACTGAGTATGGAGCAGACACAATTCCGGGATTGCACCAGGTTAGTTGTACTTCAAATAAAAAGTAATGTTGCTATTTATCATTATACAATTAAATTGCCCCTTATGTGGTCAACATGGTAAAATAAGGACCTGAGACCTGGCCCATGAGGTGACCTGACCAAGGCCGCTACGCGGTCTCAGTCAGGTCAGGTCAGCAAGTGGGTCAGGTCGAGGGTCATTGTTTCACCATGTCGAACTCATAAAGAGTAATTGATTGTTTTATTATACCAATATGAAATAAGATTTGAAAGTTTTCACTTCATATTTAATCTTCCGGTACACTTTACAAATTACAAAATACTACAATATTCAGTGAACAATGATATATGTTACAGCAAACAAATTAATTAGAAATAACTTAGGATAGGCAATGCATGATCATGTCGAGTGAATCAAACCCCAATCTTAGACTTTCGAGGTTTTGTCCCTTTGCTTGTTATGCAGATTTTTTGTACCCAATTTGCATCTCGTCTAGATCTGCTGGAAACAACTTAGTACGAAGGCTACATGTTGTGAAGTTAGTTTGAATATATCATGATACAAAACTATTGTAATGGACCAGTTTTCTATTTTTACAAGGACAAAATCATTTGGATTAGGCCTTACTTTGAATGTTTGATTCGATCACAATCACTCTTGCTTGTTATAGATCTGGCCTACTTCTACATGTGGAACAGATCTAGGCCTAATCGAATGACACAAAAAGACAGTAAAAATATCAGTGTGTGTTACAAATTATTTTACAAAATAGGTCTAAAAATGATAGAAAATTTGATTCAACAATAACAGGTCATTATTTCAGAGGCCATCCTTTATAATGACTCGGTCAGCCGGTCAAAACTGAGCACGTGCAGCACTTCTAAGTCAAAAGACACTATTAAAGTGGTATATTTGAAAGAAAATTTTTCAAAATTTCAATTTATTTCATCACTTCCGGTGATGCCCAAAAAATATTTAACCTAATTTGTCTTGCCTAAAATTCAATGTCTATCATCCCTCACTTTCTCTCTATTCAGTCTTACATTGAAGTATACTATTTTCCTTTTGGCCAATCAAATTCAAGGATTATAAATAGAGGTATAATAAAGCAAGATATTGACTGCTCAACCAAAATATTGCTTAAGATATAGTGCATCATGCAGATGTTTATTAGTTTATGTTGCATGTTTTTGAATTATATTTTTATGTTTTAGGACCCATCATTTGTGTTTACTGAAGAATTTCAGGTAGAATTTCTGCAGGAGTATCATAAAGTTTTTGATGTTTTGAAACAACAGTTCCTGGTAGGAGAGATGGTTTGGAACTTTGCTGATTTCATGACAATTCAACGTGAGTAGATATCTGTAATGTCTGATTGAATCCCAAACTATCCCCTCACAATTCAATGCAAGTAGTGACAGGACCATTTGTGCATGAGTTGGTTGATTGATTGATTATTTAATGTTTTACGCCGTTTTGGCAATCTTTCAGCCATTTCACGGCGGTTAACGGACTACAATGTCTGGTTTTGAGTGTTGAAGTTTCCCTGACGGCCCTCAGTGAGCCTACTCTTTTTCGAACATCAGGGAAATGATCTTTTGCGTGCCAAGGGGGTTGTGATCCTTGACACGGGGCACCTTTTAACGTCCCATCCGACGGACATAAAAGTTAAAAACGTGTAAAAGGTTAAAAAGAAACAAAATTGTGTGCATAAACAGTTGTACGTTATATATTAGATATTTCAGATTTTTGTGTAAATGTCAACAATACAACAGAAAACCACAATCAGATGAACATAGGTTTCAGAACCACTATCCAGAGCAGCACGAGAATGACATCTACGAATTTAAAGGGGTGGAGCTGTATGTCAAGGATTTCGAATACATGGGGATAAAGTGCTGTCAGGTCTTAAAAATTGGTGTTGAATCATTTTTCCAGTTTATGTCAATGATACCTTTTGGGATGGGGTCAAGGCAATTTTTCCATGAGAAAAGATATACAAATTCTTAAAAATAATTAACATGTGAGGACCAATGGCAGGCGCAAGGTGTGACCTTAAGTAATGCGATGTGCCAAGGGGCTCATGTTAAAATTGCTAATAATTTTTTTCACTCCAAAACGATAATCCTAGAACTTCAAAGGTTGATTATACTGGTGATATATTTATTGGACGTATCCCATCAATTATATAACATAACTTGAGCAGTGGTTTAATTTTAAGGCATTTGAAATCCTTCATATGCTTGCAGTCTTCAAGACTGCAGCTTCAGTTCGGTCACGGCTAGTGTGATTTACTAATGTATGACCTGCTATAAATTATTGTTGTTAGGGCCTCAGTAACAAAACGATATTTGTTGTATTAACCGTTATTCACGCTGGTTTCCGGACTGCCCCTCCCATACCAGAACTATTAATCTAAACCTGCCAATGATCTCAAAGCTTTCAACAACATCGTCCCAATTAACAAAACGCTCATAGTCACTGCGTATAGGAGCAGACACATTCCGGGATTGCCAGGTTAGTTGTACTTCAAATAAAAAAGTAACTGTTGCTATTTATCATTATACATTAATTGCCCCTTATGTTGTCATACATGGGTAAAATTAAGGACCCTGAGACCTGGCCCATGAGCGTGACCTGACCAAGTGCCGCTACGCAGGTCTCAGTCAGGTCAGGTCCAGCAAGTGGGTCAGGTCAGAGGTCATTGGTTTCACAACATGTAACTCATAAAGAGATAATTGATTGTTTTTATTAATACCAATATGAAATAAGAATTTGAAAGTTTTCACTTCATATTTAAATCTCCGGTACACTTTACAAATTTACAAAATACTACAATATTCAGTTGAACATGATTATATGTTATCAGGCAAACAAATTAAATTAGAATAACTTAGGAAGGCAATTGCATGATCATGTCGAGTGAATCAAACCCCAATCTTAGACTTTCGAGGTTTTCGTCCTTTGCTTGTTTATGCAGTTTTTTGTACCCAATTTTGCATCTCGTCTAGATCTGCTGGAAACAACTTAGTACGAAGGCTACATGTTGTGAAGTTAGTTTGAATATATCATGATAACAAAACTATTGTAATAGGACCAGTTTTCTATTTTTTACAAGGACAAAAATCATTTGGATTAGGCTTACTTTTATTTGAATGTTTGATTCGATCACATCACTCTTGCTTGTTATAGATCTGCCTACTTCTACATGTGGAACAGATCTAGGCTACTCGAATGAAACACAAAAAGCACACGTAAAAATATCAGTGTGGTGTTACAAATTATAATTTAGCAAAATAGGTCTAAAAATGATAGAAAATTTGATTCAACAATAACAGGTCATTATTTTCAGAGGCCATCCTTTATAAATGCTCGGTCAGCTGGGTCCGGTCAAAACTGAGCACGTGCAGCAACTTCTAAGGTCAAAAGACGCACTATTAAAGTGGTATATTTGAAAGAAATTTTTCAAAATTTCAATTTATTTCATCACTTCCGGTGATAGCCAAAAATATTTAAACTAATGTCTTGGCCTAAAATTCAATGTCTATCATCTCCCTCAACTTTTCTCTCTATTCAGTCTTACATTGAAGTATACTATTTTTCCTTTTGGCAATCAAATTCAAGGATTATAAATAGAGGTATAATAAGCAAAGCAAGATATTGATGCTCAACCAAAATATTGCTTAAGATATAGTGCATCATGCAGATGTTTATTAGTTTATGTTGCATGTTTTTGAATTATATTTTCATGTTTTAGGACCCATCATTTGTGTTTCACTTGAAGAATTTCAGGTAGAATTTCTGCAGGAGTAATCATAAAGTTTTTGATGTTTTGAAACAAACAGTCTTCTGGTAGGAGATGATGGGTTTGGAACTTTGCTGATTTCATGACAATTAACGTGAGTAATATGTAATGTCTGATTGAATCCCAAACAATCCCCTCACATTCAATGCAAAAGTAAGTGACAGGACACCATTTGTGGCATGAGTTGGTTGATTGGATTGATTATTTTGTAAAGTTTTTACGCGTGTTTGGCAATCTTTCAGATTCCGGCGGATTAGACGCGCCATATTGTCTGGTACGACGTGATATGGACTAGCAAGTCTTTTCCGATTGGAAGGTGATTCACCCGGGAGCTGGCACTCATGTCTGGTTTTAGCCCTGACACTCATCTTTTCGAACATCAGGGAATGATCTTTTGCGTGCCAAGGGGGTTTGTGATCCTTGACACGGGGCACCTTTTAACGTCCCATCCGACGGACATAAAAGTTAAAAAACGTGTAAAAGGTTAAAAAGAAACAAATTGTGTGCATAAACAGTTGTACGTTATATATTAGATCATATTCAGATTTTTATGTAAATATCACATTCTTGTAAAATTGTATTATTATATGATAGTCATTCTAGTAAAAAAGCTCCTTCAATGTTTTAACATCACCAAAAAGGCTGTTTGTGTAGACGAAAAATCGCTAATTCCAAAAGGATGTGTTGTATAGTTAAAGGACGTCACAAGATATATACTCAGGTTGAAATTCTCTGTTAAGTAAGTAAGAATGTGTCAATTTAGTATGTTCAACTACATAATCGTGAAATAATAACTTTCATCCTGACGTTTGAGTATTATGTTACTCGGCTTTGTTTACTTTGTTCTGAATAGAGTAAAGTTTACTTGTGTCGCGAAATTCCAAATATATATTTGCCAAAGAGAATTTTACATACAGTTTTTATAAGGTATTTACTTCACCGTGTAGGGAATTTTATATTGTACAATTTGTTGAAGTGCATCTTTTGCCTCTTTGTCTTCTTTGGTGTTGCCATGGATTCCCATGTGACTGTGGAATCCAGCAGAATTCAAATTATTTTAACCTTGTTTACTGAGAAGACACAGTCGCTGGTTTAATATATCTAAAATGTTATGGATGATCAATGTTCATATTGCTTCTTGACTGTAAGCAGACTAGAGAGTCTGAAATATGGTAAAAATGTTTTTCATCATGGAAAATTTAATATACTTCAAAAGCGAGTTGAATAGCCTTTGCTTCGGCTGTAAAAATTGTTGCCTGTCATTTGGCAAGTCTTGCAGAGAAACACATTCATGTTCTAGTCTTGCAGCAGGCAGAGACTTTATTTTGGTCTTTTATTATCCGTCTGTATAATATCAACAATCGTAGAATGTTTTGGCCCGTTTTATTTCGAAGAATTTTTGTTTGGTACAAATGTAATGTTTTTGTTAGTTTGTGCATAACACCATACTTGTAGACACTTTACAAGCCCACATTTTTTTATTCCATTTATTTTCATTAGTTCCACGTGTGGTTTTGTTTCAAGAGAGGAGAAATCCTATTAATTCAATAGGCAAAGGTCATTGAGACTACCATAGAAAAGGGCTTGTCACTCTACAAGGCAATATATTTTTGCTTGATTGATTCTATACTGACATGAAACACTTATTGTTATCAAGAGGATTAAGAACCCAATTGATTTAGGGTTAAAAGGTCAAAAAGTCAAAGTCACTTTGGGACTTTGTACAATGTAGGCCACTCAATGGTTAGAGACATAACAAGCTTTTGTGGGAGCTCTTGTTAGGGCCCGTGAGTATCGGTGGAGCCCTAATTAGTAAATCGGCTTTCCCCGTCTGTCCGTCCGTTCCGTCCGCACAAAACAGTTTTCGATTTTGGACAATTTTCTGATTTCACACGTTTTAGAGATAATATGGAACTTTTTCCATAGAAAATGGTGTTTTTTTTCAGTTTTTTGCCAATAAATAAAAAACGCTTTCACTATCACAGATTGAAACTTTTAGAAAGAGGCAAGCTCCCTTTCGAATTTTGAAAAAAAAATTCTTATTTATAAAAAGGGAAGTAACTCAAAAATGTTTGCAGAAACGTGTATGGACAGTTTTTGGAAGAGTGTCAGAATTCTTATCCTCTCGCAACGGTTGGGAGGGAGAATATACCAGCACTGCTGCGAGTCAATGAGATTGGTGTGTGTGTTTGTGTGTATGTGTATGGAAATCTTGTGAACAAGGGTATTCATACAGAGGCATCAATCAAACCTTGCGCACACATGGTTCTTCCCAATGGAGAGATATGTACCCTATTGAGTTTCAAGGCAGCGGTTCAAATGTCAAGGTCACTTATTTGCTAGTAAGTGCTCAACGGAAAAAATTTGTGACTGATAGAAAACAGTAGCAAAGGCATTCATCTTTTCGCGAAGATGTTAAACAAAGGAATCACTAAATAAAATTTCTTCGCTCTCTAAAATTCAACACCGATAAAAACAGGGAGGAGGAGGAAAAGGAAGAGGATTATGATCTTTGATGAATGCCCACATTGCTGTCTCCTCTATCAGTCATGTCAACAGCAGTTTAAAAGGCACATCCATTTAAACAGTTTGTGGCCTCACATTTGACCTAGCTGTTGTATCGGGTCATATTCTCTCATCGGGAAATCATGTGGTGCAGGGTTTTGAATGATCTCTATGATACCCTGTTCCCACAGATTTTCCAATCACAAGATAGCCACCACCACGCCACATAAAACGCACAACACATCTCAATGGACTCGCAGCCAGTGTGGGTTGATTCCTCTCCACAAGGGCCAGTTGCGAGAGGATAAGGATCTGGGACCTCCTCCCAAACTGTCATAACAGCGTTCTGAAAACATTTTTTGAGTTCACTTTCCCTTTTTTTTTAATGAATTTTTTTTTAAATACGAAACAGAGGGTTGGGAGCTTGTCTTTCAAAGTCATCTCGAGAAAGTATAGTGAAAGCGTTTTTTTTTCAAGATTGTGCAAACTGAAAAACACCATATTTCTATGAAAAAAAAAAAAAAGGGGTCCATAACTTTTAATCTCTTATTTCTTCTTCTCATGTAAAAGTAAACCTGTGGACCAAATTCAAAATAAAAAGTATATGTTCCAGCAAAGGACCCGAAACTACCTGTTTTTTGGGTGTGGGAGTTTGGGGTTTGACAGGAGGAAAGCTTGAAGACAAATAAACGGAGATGACGGACAGACGGGAGCCGGAGATGTAAACATTAGGGCTTCTCACCGATAGACTCAGCGGGGGGACGGCCCTAACAAGGAGGCTCCCCAAAGGCAAGTTCTGTCTCCTCTAATTTTAGTTCTCATCCATTGAGTGCCTACATGTACATCCCAAAAGTGACCTTTGAACTTTTGACCGTTTAACACCTAATCAATTGGGTTCTTAAATCTCTTGATAAACCAGAGTGCATGTCACGGTATGAAAAATCAATCAGCAAAGAACAATAAAAAATATATTTGCCTGTGTAGAAGTGTGGCGTACAAGCTTTTTCTAGTTTCTCAATGCTAAAGACAACCTTGCCTTTGATTAGGATTTCTTCCATCCTTGGAATAAAAACCACAACGTGAATATGAAAATAATGGAATAAAATGTGGCTTGATACGTGTCTACAAAAGTATGGTGCTTATCACAAACTAACAGGAACTATACATTTGTACCAAACCAAAAATTCTTCGAAAATTAACAACGGGCCAACATTCTACGATTCTGCTATTTGTACAGACGGATTAAAAGACCAACCATAAGTCCTTGCCGCTGCTGTAAATGAACATGACTGTGTTCTCTGCAGACTCCAAATGAGGGCAACATTTTTTACGAGCCGAAGCAAAGGCTTCTTTCCTCCGCTTGAGTATATTAAATTTTCCAATGAAACATTTTAACCATATTTTCAGACTCTCTATCTTGTCTACATCAGAAGAAGCAAATATGAACATTGATATCCATACATTTTAATATATTAACCAGCACTGTCTTCTCAGTAAACAAGTAAAACTAAGAATTCTGCTGGATTCAATCACATTGGTATCCCATGGCAAACACAAAGCAGACAAAGAGGCAAAAGATGCAACTTCAATCAATATTGTAACAAATATAAAATTCCCTACACTGATGTAAAAACCTTATATAAACTGTAATTGTAAATTCTCTTGGCAAATATATTGGAATTCTGCGGACACAAAGTAAAACTTTACTCTTTCCAGAACAAAGTAAACCAAGCCCGAGTAACAATACTTCCAACCGTCGGATGAAGTATTATTTTCACCGATTATGTATTGGGACATATAAATTGACACATCTCTCTTACTTAACAGAAATGTCAACCTGAGTTATATTCTGTGACTGCCTTTAACTAACAACAATCCTTTTTGGAATGTAGCGATTTTCGTCTACACAAAACAGCCTTTTGGTGCTGTTAAAAACATGAAGGAAGCTTTTTTTAACTAGAAATGACTATCAATATAATAATCAATTTTACAAGAGTGTATTTACA
>CAJDSM010158250.1:0-11100 GCA_903981925.1 Ostrea lurida
TGTTACAAGCCTTGTCTTTATTATACCGTGGCGGATTGGTCGTGTAAAAGTGTTGAAAAGTCATATGTTTTGATGTTGTTTGATATGTGAAAGGTTCTGAGTTTCAAATTCACTAGAAGTTCTTAGAGTTTTTTAGAATGCCCACATTTGATTTACACCACTCTGGCATATGTAGTTTTCACAATACTTCTGAAGATTGCTACCTTGAACAGCTTCAATATTTTCGTGAGGAGTAAGACAGGGGCTTTGGTGGAACATTTACTAATCCAGCAATATATCTTGGTTTGGTAAGGGGTTTTATGAAGGTTTTGGAATCCAGTAAGGTACGGTAGTTTCATATTCTTCCGTCCATTGTTACTGGAAATAATTAAAAGTGTTTAAAACTGAAGCGATATTTTGAAGAATTTCGTCTTTTGAAAGAGCCAGTAGGTGTAAAGTACGATTAGCCAAATGTGGAGTTAAATACAAGTTTCGTTTAAAATGCGGTTGTTAGTAAATTGAGCTTACAGACAAAAACAATATTGTTTACAAGCTTTGTCGGCTGAACCAGAACATATTCCTCATGAACTATCTAAAATTCATTGATCACTTTCCTGTTTACGAAAGCACAAGAGGATAGATAGGTCGACTTTGGTTACGTATATGTCTAATACGGGATTTCAACTTCTTCTTTATACTTTTAATCGCATTCTGATAAGGTATCAAGACTTCTTTTTCATATTTGACCCATCGTCTGGCAATAATCTTCGACAGAATTGCATAATGGAGAATGAAAGTTTCTGTCGCCAATTAAATGACCGAGGTTCTCTGAATTTGGGACCTTTTGAAATAAGGTGAATCTAGATCCTCATTTTCAACTTATAGTTTTACATTCACCTGTAATGACATGTCCAGCTGCGAACTGTAGCTTAGAGAAGAGAACAAGACAAGTGGGTGGATTAAAAGTAAATATGTGTCAATATTAGGCACTGCATTAGTTTGGCTGTGTAAGTTTAAACAGCTTGGTGCAATCGTTGGAAGTATATTTGTAGGAAATGCAGGTGGAGACATTTGGAATTATAAAATAATGCAGGAATACAGGACTGAAAACTTTATTATGAACGAAGAATGTTGCTTAATGTTTACGGCATCTATTCCTTTATTAGTGAATTTCAAAGCTTAAAGAACCGGCGGCAAGATTCGGGAAGGGTACTATCCCGTAATCCCGTGGTGTTTTAAAAGCCTGTGATGGGCAAACATCCATAAATCATAGCATTCAGGCCTATATTTGGTGTTGAAAATCCAAGTTGTAAAGACTAGCATTTTGCAATCTTCTAAAAAACTTGTTCAACTCTCTAATGAACAGAGTAAAGTTTAAGTGCGGATGTGATGTGGACCTAATTGTTGGCTGACTAAGACGCAAAAAGTGATGAAGAAGTGACATCTTGTATGTGTGGTCTTTGAATATGAACATGTCCATGACTTCGTTTAACGTCTTTGTGCATTTGGGAAAAAGTCTCATCACTTCACATTATTTCCCAATTGGACTAGTCAAATTTCCTAACATTTTGTTATATTTATTTACAATTGCATCCATATGGAAATGCAGTGCCCAGCGTCTTGATCCAGTGATCTTCTCGCTGTCTACGAAAAGGGGTACTATAAAGTGGGAATTGTTTTATGATGGTAATTTTTTTCTAAAATTCTAACTTTCATTGACAGGATTGGAATGTCCAGGGAATTAAAATGTTTGTAACAAAAGTTGGTTCCGACCGCATTATTAATTTGAAATCATATGCCCCGATATTCTTTTGTTGAGTGACCCCTCGTTTCCCCAACATAAAATCAAACCACAGAGGTACACTCAATTGCGAAGACAACATTAGAAGATTTACAGGTCTCAAATCTTCGAAGGGTTTTGGTACAGAAATTGCACGATCCTGCTGAATTACTAGTAAAGGAATACCTATGTGGATTAAGTATATCACAGGTTTTTACAACTTTTAAACTGAACATTTCGAACATGGAACAATGAGATCCGTAGAGAATTTAATCCAAACAAATGTTTTGTTGAACGGCACGCTGTGCATTTGTAAATTTGCGTATATGAAATTATGATTCTGTACCAAAGTTCACTAATTTGACGATGAACATATAGACATATTCTTTACTATCTCCGAAGATAATCCGAAGGGGACAACCATGATATATTGATCCAGCATTAACGGTTATTGTGTTGTTGGTGGACGCCACAGCAATGAACGAACAGTGATCAATATCGCATAACTCTTTATAAGGAGTGACAAACACGAGCCACTGAATACCAAGAGGTGGAATCGGGTTCCTAGGAGGAGTATATGCATCCCCTGTTACCCGGTCACACCGCCGTGAGCATTGTCTTCATAGGTAAACGGGCGTAATCCGTAGTAAAACCAGTGATATAAAGAAAGGTTCTAACATTGCATTTGAAACCCGCCCAGACAGCAATTGACCCAATGGCAGATTTTATATGGTAAAACTAGAATCGTAATAACGACCGCAGAATTTGCGAAAATACTAACGTTTCAATATGACGGTTGAAATCACAGCAAACACCATATCTTGTTTGTCAAAGCCAGCTTGCCTTCATTTAAAAAAAATATTAATAACGCAGAAGCAAGCTCATGCGTACCGAATGCATTAGGGACAAAAACCAATGTGCAGGCATGATGGAACTGTTGCTATATAAATATGAGAAGCCTTAAATCATCCTGATTTTGCATTAAAGTTTGAGGTTGTTAGTTTGCCGGTTAAGTCTATGTTCAATAAAAATATCTTAAACAGACATTAGGAATACTCCATTGCTGTCATTTATTTCTAGTTTTGAGCCTTGAATAAATTCTGCATCGTCAGGTCGTCCTAAGAAAGTTAAGGAGCACAATTCCTGGTCCATGGGAATTCCAAAGACTACATTGGTAGCTTGCCGGCATTGTGTTAATATCAACTTCAGAGTACTTACCACATACGGTAGAGTCAGGGGGTGGAGTTTAATGAAAACAATTTTTAATTCAAATTTAAAAAATTCAATTTTTATCGTGTTAGCGAGCGAAAGGCGCACTGCGTAAAGTTGTATTAGTCGCGAAAAGGTTGGTGTTGGAAAGTGCAGTCACGGCTTTTTGCAATGGCCCTAATCTTGGAACCATAAAAACTTATTCTTATGCAGTGTTGTAATTATTAATTAGAGTTATTCTTTCCTAATAGTAATTGACTAACATTTTGATAATATATGAAATTAGATCGGGTCCAACTGCTTCCCCTTAACTTACTGATAGGCCTATTATATTTTTTTAATCTTTAACTTCCAAAATCAAGTTCCGACCATGTAAAATCTTTCTATTCATTACAGGTGTTCATATAGATGTTTAAAAAAAAGAAAGAAAGAAATCGGAAGGTGTTAACAATTAGATTTGAGATCTTACTACAGCATTTAGAAAATTAAGTTTAATTTAAAAAAAAAACAAAAAAAAAGACAAAAAACAGAGAAGATAAAAAAAAAAAAGAAAGAAAGGAAAATGAAACAATAATATATACAAAAAGGCGAAGTTACATCGTGTCAAAGTAATCATAATTCATAATTCAAAAAACATAATATACAAACAAATCCGAGTGTAGGCAACACAGGACCTCCGACCAAAGCGAAGGGAAAGGATCAGGTTGCCGTGAAGGAGTTTAAGCATCCTCTACTGACCGCGTCACACCCGCCAGGTGAGCCCGTAGTCGAAATAAAGTAAACGGGATTACCGTACTAGGAAAAATGACAGTCTAACGAAGGGTATGTCAAACAATGACTTATTGAATACTTTGTAATCGCAAACAATCATTGTATAGCGACCGTAAGAATGTGCGAAATGATGACTTAAAACGATCTCGACTCGTTTATAACCCTGGCAACATCAACTTGTTGTCATTAAGCTGGACTGCTTGAAAAAGTCCTCATACGCATACAAGCTCAAGATTGCGTTTCGAATCAGCTGGGAGATCATATAACACATATAGCAGGTGATAGTGGTAATACTACATACATAGGAAAGGGAAAAGTATGACGATTGACAAAGATTAAATCCATCACGGCTTTTTAAAGATTATCATAATAACTTAGTTGTCCAGTCGCCATTAGAGTCAATGTTAAAGTTAAAATATCGAAAAATAGAAGGCAGATTATCGTCAGATTCTGTGGGATGTCCTTTATATCGAGTTCCTCGGGATTACTATCAAATGGACAAAATGTGAAAATTATATTGTTAATTGATAACACCATCTACTGTATACCTATATGTAAGGTTGAAGACACTGCAAGTTTATTTGCCTTTATCCCGTAACAGTTTTTAAAAACAAATTCTGCTTCATATGATTATAAAATTAAGCGGTCTGCCAATAAGGGGACACAATTAGTGCCCATAGGAATTACCAACGGAGTGTTGGAATAACTGGGTCTCCAAAGAACTACATAGATGTTAGTATATCTATAAAAAGCCCAAGCATCTTCTTTAAGGAAGTTGATTGCGTGGTATCACGTGGTTTATTGCTTTAGTACGGGAAAATTATGACATCACAATTAAAATCATGACGTTCATAATTGACCGTTTACCAAGTTTACTTTCACTATAGGAAATTTGAAATGAAAGTGGCAAATATAATCCCTGCCGTTTGTTTTTAATTTGGTATTATTATAAAAAACTGAAACTCTCTCTCTCTCTCTCTCTCTCTCTCCTTCTCTCTCTCCTCTCTCTCTCTACTCTCCTCCATCTCTCTCCTCATCTCTCATCTCTACTCCTCTCCTCCACTCTCTTCTTCGCTCTCTCTCTCTCTCATAACTTTGCTATGTTAATAGTCATGAGATTGTTAGGTTAAAAATCGAAAGTTTGTAAAGAAATCATAAGATCAGAATTTAAAAAAGCTGTTGGTACCATTTAAAAAAAAAAATAACAAAATCAATACAGAAAAAATACTTTTGTCACATGGAAATGCACAAAAAAATATTGGAGCCTTTCGCTCACTTTCCCGAGCCAAATGTACAAATGTAAATGTTACACAGAGAAACGGGACAGGACCATAATGATGTAATGCCCCTTCAATATGGGAATAAATAAATATGAAATATGTCTCCAAAAGCACGTTAAATAAACCATATATAATGTCTTTAGATCATATTTTCAAGTTACATTTGAATGAGAAGAAAAAATTAAATCATTTACCAGAGTTGACGTCGCTAACATTGTTCGGGGGGGGGGGGTAGGGGGGGGGGGGGGTGGGGGTGGGGGGGGGGGGGGGGGGGCGGGGGGGGGGGGGGAGGGGGGGGGGGGGGGGGGGGAGGGGGGGGGGGGGGGGGGGGGGGGGGGGGGGGGGGGGGAGGGGGGGGGGGGGGGGGGCGTATGATAAAGTGCCCAATGCAACATTATGAAACTGACTATCCAAACCGATACTTTTATCAATTAAAATATCGCTTAACATAAGCTACTTACGTTATTGTAAAAATAAAAGAAATTCAATGGTCATTAATTATTGGTTTCTCACGTTGGGCTGAAATATCTGTCTTTCATTTTGTGGAAAAAAATTGCTTTTTCGAAATAATCGCAAACTGGCCTAAAAAGCAGTGTCGGTATTACTGTTTTCAATTTCAAAATAAATTTACGGTCTTGAATAAAACATTATGCGATATCTAGACCTTTTGTTTGTCATATATATCCATAGTAAGATATGAAACATTCTAGCCTTTTATCTCAAATTATTAAACGATAGCTAACCATTATAAAAACCCATATTGATTTATTTTCAAAAAAATAAAAGATGAAACGGGGGGGGGGTGTGGGCAGGGGGGTGATAGTGCAAACCGATAGCGTCACCAATGACCTCTGAAATCATACCTCATGACTTTCATAATACGTTACAGCACTTTCCAACTACAAAATATGTTAAAAATAAAACTAAAAAAATTCAATGGGCGCATAATTTTTTTTTTCACAAACCCACGCAATCACTTCCTTAATATCTACTTCAGAGTACTTAATAAACCAGTGTTTGAGTGGTTTTTTTTTTTTTTAT
Source organism: Ostrea lurida (assembly GCA_903981925.1). NCBI lineage: Eukaryota > Metazoa > Mollusca > Bivalvia > Ostreida > Ostreidae > Ostrea > Ostrea lurida. The sequence goes on from CAJDSM010158250.1 coordinate 6,061, forward strand.
TTTAATTATGTCTTGTTTCCCCAACGACTAGAAATTCGTATTTTCGGGTGCATTTTGTTTAAAAACAATCGTATTATATTAATCTGAAAAGCCTAGATTTTAATTATCGTGAGGAAATCGTTTGTGATAAGTGTGGAGAAATCATACGTTTTGATGCAGATATCCGGATATTTTACCGGAACAGTTTTAGTGGTATAAACCATAGATGATATCCGGCTGTATTGCAGACGATTTTTACATTTTCGAAGAAGCTTGACCGAAACACAAAAAGTATGATTTCCTTGTTATAGCAATTTCTTGGACCTTTTCGGTGAGCTGGAGATTGGTATTTTTCTGCTTGTCGTAATATAGGCCCAAGAATTTGAGCATGATATCTTCTTTATACTATGCATCATCCAAACTAATGATTGTGTGGTTGGTCGTTAGATAGATATTATTAGATGAGAATTTACCGTAAATGTGGTATACGTGATAATTTGCAGCACGTATTTAATAAGCTATATGTATCAAAAACTGTATATAAGGAATTATGAGCGTGGCAAAATGCAGAGCTTTTTACGAGAATATTAGCAGATCCGAACTTGATATCTATAGTATAAGAATTTTGCTGTAGAGCTTTCACGGGATGAATAACATGGCAAAAGCTTGGGACTAAGTTCAGATCAGCACTCCCTGGTCAAGGACAGAGGTGAGTATCGAAACACAACCTTTCTTTTTGAAATTATTTACCAATTTCTTAAATATAAACTGTAAGCATACATATTGCCTGTATGCATTAATATAAATACCCCTGCATGTGAAATATGTAATTGTTTATATACCTAATATGTACATGTCCTGGACTCTTGATTCTCTATAAATGAGGCCCATAAATGAACTGAAAACAAAACAATAGAAAAGCAAAATTGTGAATGTTGTTTTTCCCAATTTTCTAAAATAATAACAGTAATTTTCCCAATTTGAACAGCTTACCAGCCCCATTCCCAAAAAGTGGTGCGAGAGCTATAATAGACTAGAAACATAGATGAATAGATAGATGGGTGGATGAATGTATAAATAGATAAGATATGTGGGGTTGTTTTTTGTTTGTTTATTCCTCTTATTTTTAGGTCACCTGAGTAATCTCGGGCGACTTCTATTGCAGTTGGTCTTCATACGTCGTGGTGCAGTGCGTGTCTTCTGTCGTGCGTTAACATTCTTGATAAGGCCAAATAAAAAAAATATGTGTGATTCCGGTTATGCTCTTATTAAAAATAGGGTAGGTAGGCAGGGATTTTTAATTCATTATTTTTTTTATTTCGTTTTTGTGTTGGTCAGATGTTTACCGTAATTAATTCATCAATAAAGTTGACAGTGATGCAATCTTGTTTTCCAACTTTTCTTTACATACATAAGTATTCTATGTAATTTGATATACATGTACATGTTTCTGAAAATTTTATGAAATACAATCAATTGCTTTGAACAAATATGCAAGCTGAGTTCTATTCTAAAATTCTAGATATTACTGATATCTGACTTGAAGGAAGCTGGCCTGAAACTGCAGGCTCTACATGCATGATGTAATTTGGGGGGATACCAGCTAGCTGAGAAACAATGTGAATTCAAAATGATTTTTTAAAATCAAAATAACAAGCAACAATGTCCAATTAATGCAAAACAAAATTGAAAAATCCCCCTCCCCCCCCCCAAAAAAAAAGTCAGGGGAGGGGGGGAGTATCTTAGGACGGTCGGGTAACCAGAACCAACATATTTTTTTATTTGGCATAACTACCAATACAATTCTTTTCAAATTTGGTATGAAACATCGTTGGCACAAGGGGCACATAAATTGTAAATTTCAGAACCCCTGCACCCCTGGTACCCTAGGGGTGGGGCAAAAAAGGCCACAAGTGACAATTTTTCAAAAATCTTCTCTATATAACCGCAAATACTAAATGTATAGTGATGTAGAACAGGAAGGCCTCTACCAAAATTGTAAATTTGGTGATCCCCAGGGTAGGGGTTCTAGCCCCAGGGTGGAGCCAAACTTGGTACTATATGTTAAACATTTGAAAAACATATTTAATGCTATTGATATCAATGTGAAACTAAATGAATATTTATAGATAATTGGAATGAGCAGGGAGCCATTTATCTAAATCATAACATCAAGTGCTTAAAAATAATAAAAAAAATAAAAGTTTTATAATTATCTTTTAATGTATTACAGACCATGATCACTGTAGAGAACATAAAATCTAAAGATACCCCAGAAGACAAGTCAAAGATATCCAAAATACTGAGAGTACTGTCTCTCAACGTTGAAAAAAATAATGACCTCCTTTGTCGACTGTTAGAATTGTTCAGTGAATCAGAGAGCACGTTGGCGCTAGCATCAGTCCTCTCCACAACTGCTCCAGAGCACAGAAAGGACAAGGTGGGTGGAATGCCTGCTTCTATTTAGATATTTGACTATTTATAAATGTTTGAGATAGATTTTTCAGTGTTTGTAGATAACAGTCAAAGGAAGCCAATGTAGATTCAAGGTCAAAGATTAAGGTCACTTGAAATGATGGCACACTTATTGATATTTACCCAATGCAGGCCCTGGATAATTTCATTCATTAGTTTTTTAATTATGAAAAAATAAGATATACTCTAGTATATCAGAAATAGAAGTTCTGTTATATATACCAATAATTCAAATTCTTCAATGGTGTCTGCTTTGATTATGCTCTGTACAGTATATCAATCATATTAAGAATATTTCAGGTGACAGTGGAAATAAAAGTGACTTTCATGAAAATCAATGATATTGACACAGTAGATCAGCAGTTTCAATCAGAGATCTTCATTCAAGCCAAGTGGGAAGACCCCTTAATCAAAGAAGATGAGAAGGCAAGTGAAATTCATATACAGTTAACTGAAAACACATTTTCATAATCATTTATAAAAATTATTAGAAATAACTGAAAGAAATAATTCATTAAATCAATATTAAATATTTAATCTTGAAAATAAATATTGCATTTCTGTAGTGTATAATGAAATAGAAATCTGTAATTTAGGATGTATGCTGCATATGCAGCTTTAACATTTATCTTTAAAATGTCCCATCAAGCCAGGGCATGTTTTGATCACCTAATAGGCTGGTATACACACAGTCAGGTTTGACACTCTGACAGTTCCGATTTGCCAGTGACCAGATAGCTTAGTTGATTATCAAATAGGAGGATTCAGGAGGCCTGGGTTCAAATCTTGGGATTCATGCAAGGGTCCTGGGTTCAATACCCGATTGTTCCATGAATTTTTTTCTCCTTCTTTGCAACAGTAATGTCTATTTTTATAACTTAATAACTCTAATACACAAGAGTTTACATGTATTTGCTTCCATCTGGTAATATAACCCAGATAGGTATTGTATATAAAATTTCACAAAAAAATTATATATATTAATTAGAAACATTGCATAATTATACTATACTGAACAAAAAGAGTTTAGCAATTTCATTTGAATGTAGGTAATTTTGTCTGCATTATTTCAGAGGCTTTCTGATTTTATCTCTTTAACACTCTAACACGCAGAGAAAGCAATACATGAGTGATCAGCACAATATGCACCACATGAACGTCATGGGTTTGCGTTTTACAATTTTTGCTAAACAATTGGTCACGATTGATTGCACGCAATTTCAAAGCAAACATCCACAGGGATATCATTTCGAACACGCGTACACACAAAAAACGCTGAAAGCTTCCAGAAAATTCAAATGGGAAAACGTCCACGAATCTCTGAAAATGAACGTAACAGAGCTATCAGGATGCTTAATGCTGGATGTCATCAACAGCATGTAGCGCGACAATTTAATGTCCATCCCTCGACTATCAGTCGACTTTTGAGTCATTTTCAAGTAACAGGACAAGTCAGCGACCATCAACGTCATGGGCGTCCACGGAAAAGAACGGTTTGCCAAGACAGATTTATTGTTACGACCTCGAGACGTAACCGCTTCATGTCTGCACCTAAAGTCGCCAATGAGTTACATCGGGCATCTGGAGTGAGGANTATGGAAAACAACGGTTTGCCAAGACAGATTATTTGTTACGACGTCGAGACGTAACCGCTTCATGTCTGCACCCAAAGTCGCCAATGAGTTACATCGGGCGTCTGGAGTGAGGATGAGTGCTCAGAGTGTGAGAAACAGGTTACGGACTGCTAATCTACGTGCTCGGAGACCTCTTGTTGTGGTCCCTTTGACTCAACATCATCGTCAAACTCGTGTTGCCTGGGAAACCACCCATCTTCGCTGGACTCGGCGGCAANTTTCGCTGGACTTGGCGGCAATGGACTACATTTTTGTTTACTGACGAGTCTCGTTTTAATGTGGATTTTGCAGATGGACGCGCTCGTGTTTGGAGACGACGAAATGAGCGGTTTCATCCCGAAAACGTCATATAACGTGACCGCTATGGTGGTGGTAGTGTCATGGTTTGGGAGGGGAATCAGTTTTTATGGGAAAACATGTCTTGTCATAGTAAATGGAAATCTGAATTCACAGCGTTATTGTGCAGAAATTGTGGTTCCTGTAGTTGTGCCATTTTTGAACTAGGGTCAATTAAGTTACCATATTTCAACAAGATAACGCTCGACCGCACACTGCGCGATACACCCAGGACGTTTTACGGCAGAACAATATCGACGTACTGGAATGGCCCGCAAGTCACCAATTGAGCATGTGTGGGACATTCTTGGTCGACGTGTGAGAGAGCAACATAACGTCAACAATGTAGCCAATTTGAGTCGAGTGCTTCAGCAAGAATGGAANCGACATAACGTCAACAATGTAGCCGATTTGAGTCGAGTGCTTCAGCAAGAATGGAACCAAATCACAATACACGAGCTCCGAAACCTCATCAGAAGCATGAGACGTCGATGTTTGACTGTGGTAGCTGCTAAGGCCAAATAAAAAAATATGTATGGTTCCGGTTACCCGACCTTCCCTAGATTATACTGTGGCGACCCTAAATTTTTTTTTAATTTTTCAAATTTATTTTGCA
>CAJDSM010158253.1:0-11441 GCA_903981925.1 Ostrea lurida
ACTACCGAATTTAACCTGAAGGAGTTGGTCTTCGTAGTATTTAAAAAACTGTTTCATTTCTACTGAAGAATATAAGGAAATACAAAGATCAGAGGGCAGTATTGCACCCAAACAACGAGTCAACATGGTATATGAATGGTGCTCATTCACTTCAGATTTCTTTAAAATGAGCTATTAAATGAGAAATAGTCTTTGGATAGTAATACATGATATTTAGCAAAAAGGAATATCCAAATCAAATGACATGATGATTTACTAGAATGATTGATTATGTTTGTTTTAATCCTGAGAATTTTTCACACACATGAGACGTCACCAGTTGAAAGTGAGAACTAAGATTAGACCTATTGAACGTGTACGTCGTCTGTATATGGTGCTTGATCTTTTACCTGCTCCTATTAATTTGCCTCGTTGCATGCTGTACAAGATACCTCTCATATCCTCTAAGCAGCTTTACTGCTCCACAAACACGTTTCTGTCGGCAGTTCAACAATGGCTTTCCCACCACCACTTGTTCTTGTATCTCCGCAAGCGATGCCCCATAGAATGTGAAACACGTCTACAACAGAAAAAAATAGATGAACACGTCTACAACAGAAACATACCGATGGCCCCCATCAGTCGCTGAACACGTCTTAAACAGAAAACAAGATGAAACACGCTACAAAAAAACAGATGAACACGCTACAACAGAAAAAACATAGCGAATGGCCCCATCATGCTCTGAACACGATTCTACAACAGAAACATCACAAACATAGCGATGTTCCCATCAGATGCTGAACACGCATACAAACCATACACACGAACATACTGAACACGACAACATAATTCCAGGTATCGCTAGCTAATTGTAAACAGGTTTTACTTAGACTTGGGTTGTCCCCTTTATACTTTTAATTTGACACACCACGTAATGTACCAAATGAAACCAGTGTTGGACACAGTTGAATGAGTTTACCTAGTATCTAAGAATTAAATGTTGATGTATTTAACCCCAACACCCCAAATCCTCCTATTTCTTCTTTTAGATGTACTACAAATGATCTCAGAATGAGGATGGTTATTTTTAAAAAACATAAAATTAAACCAAAACTTAAAAGGTGGAAAACTGCCAATTAATTACTTGATGGCATATCTAACAGCAATTATTACTTGTGCTATCTAACGATCATTCATTTACTCTGATAGCATTACATTATTCTTTGATGGCTTTATCTAACCTTATACTTGATGGCTTACATTGAATTACTTGATGGCATATCACACATTAGTACTCTGATGGTTATCGAACACATATTACTTGATGGCTATCTAACAGTAATTAACTTGATGGCATTTATCTAACACCATTGATTACTTGATGCATTACTTAATTCTTGATGGCATTACATAATACTGATGGCATTACATAATTACTTGATGGTCATATCTAACACATAATAACTGATGGATTATCTAACAAATTAATACTTGATGGATTATCTAAACACGTTACATTACTTGATGGCCATTTATCTTAAATCACATTGATTTAATACTTGTGGCATTATCTAACACAATCAATTACTTGTGGCTTATCAACACATTATTACTTGATGCATTCAACACTTCATTACTGTGGCATTATCTAACACATCATTACTTGATGCATTATCTAAACACATTGATTTAATACTTGACTGCATTATCACATCAATTACTTGATGGCATATCTAACACATTAATAGTTGATGCATTATCTAACACATTAATTACTTGATGGCATTATCTAACACATTCATTAACTGATGCATTATCTAACACATATTACCTTGTAGGCATATCAACACATGATTAATACTTGATGGCATTTCTAAACATAATTACTTGATGGATTTCTACACGTTAATACTTGACTGCATTATCTAAACACATGATTTAACCTTGATGGCATATCTAACACATTAATACTTTGATGCATATCTATAACACATTAAATGTACTTGATGCATTACTAACACATAAATAACTTCGAATCACTTCATCTAACACATAATACCTCGTGATGCATTACATAATTCTTGATGCATTACATTAATTAACTTGATGGCATTACAGTTAATTCACTTGATGGCACATCTACAATATATCACTCATCGACATGGTTTATCTAACACAACCTCAAAATACATTGATGCTTTTCCATACAACACATTAAGTCACTTTCCGATGCATTACAAATACCTTGACTGCATTAGCATAATTACTTGATGCATACATAATTACTTGATGGCATTACATTATTACTTGATGGCATTATATAACACATTAAGTACTTGATGGCTTTACTAACACTTAAGTAACTTGAATGGCATTATCTAAACACATTAGGACTTGATGGCCTTTATACTAACCATAAGTACATTGATGGCCTTATCTTACACACATTAAGTACTTGCATGGCCATTACATTAATTATTGATTCGGCATGACATTATTACTTGATCGGCATTACATAACTTACTTGATGGTACATATAATCTTTGATGGCTTTAATCTAACACATTAATTACTTGATGCTTACATTAATTACTGTGATGGCTTTATCAACAACATTAAATTACATGATGGCATATCTAACACATTTAATACATGAGCATTATCAACACATTAATTACCTTGATGGCATTATCTAACAATTAATTAGCTTGATTGGCCATATCTAACACATTATTACTTAATGGCGCTCCGTTCTTTCAAGGGCCTCTCTATCACTGGGTCCACCACTGCCGGTTCTGTAAGGACTTGATCTTGCAGGGGAAGTTGATCAATGACCATAAGTATTTTGGAGTTTGGATGTGGTTCCTGTGTTGAGTGAATACTTAAAGTACAATTTTATCAGTAATATCTGACATGAATCATGCAGATAATCCACATTATTTAGTCCAACATTGGGTTAGGCGTGTTTAGGCCCGATTTTCTGATACGAGCCTTCATCTACACCCATTCACCCATCCTACGTAAGCTTTAGCTAAGCCTTTCACTTCGTTTATTTCCAGCCATCACGCTCTTTTGCAAAATTCATCAGCGAAACCAGCGCTCTATATCCCTATCATCGCTATTGGATTGTCGCAACAGCCGTGAGCAGCCGGGGACCCTTACCCGGGTTGTAGGCCGTCGGGGTGCAGTCAATACGCCCCCGTGGAATTCTTGCCTATATCCGGTGTATATGCAGACACGTTGGACGAGGATCGTCTCCAGCATGCGACCCGGAGATTACACCAACTAACATGCAGAAGCAACATTCTGATAACGCAGTGTGCGATTCCGGCTCCATGACTGAGGAAGCGCTTTTTATTATCCTGTGTTGACTTGCCCAAGTCGAAATTGAGTAGGGACTTGCTCCGGTGTGCTACGACAGGAATGGACAAGTTTATGAAACTAGGAGCGGGTGAATGTATGTATAAGCAGTACAAATCAATAATGCCCCTTTATACTATGGTATCTAGATTCCCTCAAGTTAATTCTTGTTCCCTGTTTTTCTTTGTTAAAAAATGTCTCTCCGTGGTGATGCTACTCAAAGTCAATACAACTTCAAATTACTATACATAACATGAGAGATAACATTCCTTACTATTATCTCTAATCGTAACCGTGCGGAGGTCCCGGTGTTAGGGTTTTGTGCTGTGGCGTGTGGTATTGCGAGGGTGGTTGAATATTCCACTGGTTGCCTGGCACACAACAAGTGCACGCCCAACTTTCCTAAAAATTCAGACCAAAAATGCTAATTTTGGGGGAGAATATAACTTAACCGGTCTGAGAGTTTCAAGCTTTCCCCTTGGACCCACTTGTTTGTGGCCTGCCCTGGACCCGGCTGGACGGGCCGTACTTCCCCTTTAAAAAGTGCGTGTAGCCCCCCATGACTGTTCACCAATTTTTGTACCAAATGAACCACAAATTGCCTGCTGAGTCGTAGAAAGACCTGCTTAACTCGGGGTGATTGTGCTTCGCTTTCCCGGTCAGGACCCACTATGGCCCCCTGCCGAGCTGGTACCGCCGCACATTGCTGTTGAGAGTGGGCCTATTTTAAGGCGACCCCAGATTTCCAATGAAAAACGCTCAAAATCTCTCAAGCTTCCGGGACTTTTCCGCTATCCCTGGACCCCTCCAGGGCATCACATAGACTAGGCTGGAAGCCCCTGACTATCTCCCCTTTTCTATTACTTTTATGGCCTAGGTAACATTTTTTGCAGTAAGGAACTTAATGTTATACGTCATGGGGTCCTTATATAAAAGGCTTTTTTGGTTGGGTTGGTCGGTGGATATGCATTCTCCTCACATTGTATCTTAATTTAAAAATAAAATCTTCTTGAGGTGCGTTACTTCTCTTTTATATGGGGATGAGAATGCCAGCATAGACTTTATGGAGTGGTTGGTTTACTGCTGATCATGGTAGACTCTCTCCTCTCATTAATAGTTACTCCATTTAAAAATGTGAAATAACAAAGTCAAGTTGCTGTCAAAAATGAGCATTGGTCAGGATAAAACAAATTTCAAAAAATTATAAATTCAATGCCTTTGGGGGATTGAACAGTTTAGCTGTTTGATGAATTTCTTTTCTTGCTATATCTAGTCAAAATTAGAATCGTTTCAGTCATCGCCGAAAGAAATAACCAACAAGAGAAGCAATGGTTGTCATGTTGCTATTTTATTTGCATGATTTAAATCCTATTTTCGCCTTATTTTTTTCTAAACATAATAACAGTAATGAAGTTAAGTGTAATTTAAAATATCATAAGTGTTATCAGATTCGTTGGACATCTAAAAACTGCAACAATCTCAATTCGGAAGCCTTTTTGACCGTGAAATCGGCGCTATCACATATATGTGTGTAGAGCTTCACCCTGGATTAAAGCGGACAAGATGCACATTACAAAAAATCCGTATATATAATTCTAGATTATAACTACCTCTACTGTATTCAGCTTAACTCACCAATACCTATGTGCCACCTGAATGATTAAATGCCAATTGGTTAAGTTTTTCAAAAGAGGGAGATTCATAGCCAGTGTGAATTTTGAAATGTCATTTTCACAATTTAATAAAAATATATATATTCTGTAAGTTACGCGTTAACCATTGCTTATGCTAAATTGGGTTACTAGTAGCCCCCAAAAAAGGATATGGAGCGGCACATATATTATAACCATAAACTCAAATTATAGATTTGACCACAGCATAATATGGAAAAATTGTTTAACATCGACAACACTCTTGAGCGAGAGCAGCCTCGAGTACGTGAGAGCAAGAGAGAGAGAGCATTGAGAGATGAGAGTGTGAAAAGAGAGAGCGAGACGAGAAGAGAGAGAGAGAGAGAGAGAGGAGAGATAAGAGAGAAGAGAGAGAGATGACAGATTAAACCTGAGAGAAAATGTACTGATTTGACCTCAGTCAAAAAATCTTTTACACAGCGCCTATGCTTACTTTGTTGTTTGCCTTAGAGAGCTCCGGGTATATCAATTAAGTCACTAAGTCAGATGTTATTAAATGTTGTATTACCCAGTTGGACTGTCTTAAACAGCTTTGGATGGAGACGGAGTAAATCCGCGTCTATTTGTTGAAGTAGGATTAGAAGCTTCAGACGGTGTGTGACCACGCGCAGCGCCCAGAGCGATGGCTTTACTCCTGCATGCACTTGATCCGTGCTGTAGATTTGTCCGAAGGTGGGTGTGCCTACTTGGCGGCAGTGGCCTTTCTCCCTTATAATAGTCAAAGGATAATCTTCCAATATGTTTTGGCATTGGGTTGATCTCAGGAAATGATGCTGTTACATTCATGACCAGCGTCCGTATCTGCCTTGATTCAGCGCGTCACGGACTAGGGGTTTTAAACTGCACTTGTGCCATGGGGACAATTTTTTCTACTCAGTAATGCCCAAGTATTCTGGATCCGTAGAAGCCATTCTTCCGTTTCATAGTATATTTTGCAGGGGTGGTTCAGGCTGGACTATAGCAGCGAACCAGGAGGGTAGCAATTTCCACAGGTCGGTATTTAATATAGGAGTAATTTTGATGGGAGCATATGAGAGATATAGAGACAGGAGAGAGAAGAGAGAGAAAGAGACGAGGCTGCATCAAAATAGTCATCTTAACATTATCTTTACCGAAGTATCTGCTTTAATTCAAATATTGCTCTCGTTCAATAATTAATTAAATGCGTGCAATATATGAATTACATTACTCTCATTAATTAAATGAGAGCAATAGATATTTTTGGTGTACAATTATCGTGAGCGCGCAACAAGCTAATTCAATTAAATGAGAGACTAATGATAAATAGATCGAATTTTATGCGCTCTAGTAATTCAATTAATGCTGCGAACCCCTTTATAATTAGGAAAAAGTCCACTTTACAGACTAGCATCATTCTTTAAATTTATGTATATAGCGCTCTGTTCCCCAAGTTTGTGCTTCAGTCAAAAAAGAATTTAGAAATAGATCATCCCAATAAGACCCATTACAATAGCGCGCCAATAATTCAGAGATTATATAGATCTCATTTAACGTTATTTAAAGGAAGGAGTCTTTAGTGAATTATTGGTATATTTGGACAATTGCTCCGCGGTTCGTCATTATATGGAATTAAAGATTATCTTCTCAATTATTTGTGGTTTATGTTTCATATTTGGATCTCCATAAAAGAAGTGCATTGCTTCACTGTACCTAATTTGGATGTTTAGATATTCCCCACCCTTAAATATTTGCACTTCAATTGCAATATGAGGGGGATGAGTCTACGTAGAGTGGAGTTATTGCATAAGTCGTTAAAGAGAACCTGCTCCCGCTTGCCATAACACTTCCATTTGTTATCCCCGATTTTGAAAAAATGTAGGCGTTGGTTCCGTCTCTAGTAAACTTCTATTCAAAGCAAATGGCGGGCCTCCAAGGCCATTCTTGACCACCCCAGCACCCCACCACCCGTTTGAGAGCCTTTTTGGTATGGTTTTGTTTTGCTTGTTAGTAAATCCCACACCACCCGATTTGTCACTCCCCCCCCTCCTTCGTGAAATCTCTGGATACGCCACATGCAGGAGGGATTGGATAGTGAAAACTTTATCTAAACTATTAATCTCATCAATAAATATGATTAGCTCCTTGTAAATTATGATTAGTTTATTTCTATTCAATATATTTCTATGATAAACTTCAGCCTGATTTTCAAAAAACAAAGAAATATAAACTCTTAATATCCTTTTGAATCATGGATCAAAGTAGAAGATACTCATCAAGAGTTGTAAATTTAATGGTTATATTCACTCCTGACTAAGGGCTTACCAATTATTCTATGCATGTTAAAGAGATCAATGAAGGAAGTCAGAAGCTCGAAATTCTATCATTAGAACTTAACAAAAAAAAGATAAGTCAAATCTCAGCTATCTTGTAGCTCTCAAGACTCCATTCATTTTGTAACTGGTTGTCATGGCAAGATATACAATTGTCAAGTGGTTATGTATAAGATTCCTTCATTAAAGAAATACCAAAATTTCACCCCATTGATGCGAACTCGAGCTTCACCCGTCCTACGCCTGTCATAATTCATTAAAATCCCCATTTTCAATATACAATGTATTGCAATCCAACATGTTTTATAGCTTCCAAGCTAGCGTCTACTGCAAGCTTTCCCGCTACCAGGCGACTGAATATTAACCTAGAGATCTTATTGACCGCAATACTCCGGGAAGCCAAATTCAGTGAAAATACTCCATCAATATGTCATTACCGTTACAAAAGGTATACATCACCACAATGAACACGAAAGTGGACTTGAATAATTAGTATTTAACTGATCTTGCGAATTATATAAACGGGAAATCCAAGCAAGCCTCGATAATAATTTCGTAGATGCACACAGGCTTGCATCTGCTCGTTATATGCGAGTCTATTTCAAGGAGGACAATTGCTTTACTGTAAATCAATGTACACCTCTGCATCACAGGTTGAAGCAACGTTCCGCAAACGTTTCTACCGTTTTGAAGAACATCGATAAATTGGACAAGTAGGCACGAATATCAGTAGTGAATTGGCTGGTAATTCAGAGCCATATGCTAAACAGTCCTGCTAAGGTCTTAAATATATATTAGGTGTTTGGGAAACACAACGAATAGCCCGATGGAATCTTTGGGCACCGTAAGCAAAGTGAAATCAAAGCAGCCGAGCTCCATAAATAGTTTATTAAATATTCTGCGTTTTCCGCCCCGTGAAGATGTTAACAAAAGGAAGGGTTATGGCGCCCCCGCCCCTCGTACACGGAAGCCATCCAACCCCAACTCCAAAACCAAAATAAGTCGGGTCCACGCAACAATTCTCAGTTATCTAAAGTTAGCGTGTTTTCAGCATAAGACCTCCATTAGCTGGTCGCCAATACAAGACAGATACAAACGAATCGTCGCATTCGCATCATAAGATCTATTGGAGAATGAACAATAGTGACTGGACATAGTAAGGCTTTTGGTAATTAAAAGTATCCCTTGGGAGTTGAGTCTCGTTGTTTATTTTTCCTACTCTCCTCACAATCAATCTGTAAGACTTCCAAAAGGTCTCGTAGAGGCTTGTGATTTGAGGAGGACCAGCGGCTGTATGGCGTGGCGCTGCGTACCATAGTCATTGTTTTCGTGTTCCCACACGAGGAGATTACTAAACGTTACAGACCTATTAATTTAATTATAAGTATATTAATCAGCGTACGGTCCTTTTGCTTTCCGATAATTTTCTTATTCAGATCTGGTCTCGCCACACATGATCATCCGTGATTTCTTTGTTTGTGTGCATGTGTCCTGAGTTAAGACTCGTCTGCATGTGGGTTGGAGGGGAAACATCGAAGGTCCTTACTATAGTAAAAAAAGCCGGAATGATGATATAGTCCAATGGCCGGATGCCCTATAATGGAATTTTTTTGCATCCCTATATAGGATCCTCGCGAATAAGGTAAAGGGCCAGATGGCCCCGTAAGGTATAGCTCATGTTGTGTGTACTCTGCAAGAAAAATCATAGAAAATCTCGCTGGCTGAAGTCCTGTGGAGCAGCTAGCATTCATGCCGGTTTGAAAAAAATGTTGAGCTGACGCTGGGGGTCTTGAAATAATTGGTTGCCAACCCCGTAGCTGCTTGGAGAATCTTGGTCGCTGTACGCACAAGACTTGCGAGTCATCATCGTTAGAGTTGAGAAAAACTACCTCTTGTGGGACAATATTGCTGTGACATAATGGTAGCTCTAAATCAGTTCCGCCTTCATTACCAATCATGACTTACTCCTCCACACGCGCTCCTATTCGCTCCACAACGTAAATCAGGTCAGCGTAACTGTTCACGTTACTCGTCCTGCCATACACGCAGATCTCGACATCTAAAGCGACTTACTGGATCTTTGAGAGTACGAGAGTCTGCAATTCTCGTCAGAAAACGAACCCGTTGTATGCCAAATATATGTTGGAAGGCGTCCCCCAACGCGTGAGGTAGAATATGGGGTCCACCTCTGTAGAAACAGATTTGTCTGGCATAGTCGGGTAAAGGTATCGCTAAAATCCGAAAACTAAGGAAATAGACTCCACAGCTATTAAAGACGGCGACTGAACTCTTCCATCCCTTTGCTGCATCATCAGTCGACGAGCAAACTGTGCTGCAAGAGAATATGACGACGTGGTCCTTGAATGGTCTAGCAGGGCAGTCTGTCGTTGCACAGTTGTAGTCGCGTTTCTCGCAGCTGTCATGACACCTGGATGTTAGACGATTTCTCATGTTCTGTCCCCTGGCCCCTTACGTGACAGTAACACAGCAGAATCCTGAACGATGGTCCTGCCCCCTTGGTCTTTGACATCATATTTCCCCGGGTTCTGACATGCGTTGACATGAGTCTTGATGATGGTTGTTACTTGACAACCTTCAAGTGCCTTGCTACCGCAGTTTGCTTGATAATACGGCCTGCAACATGCCAATTGGCGATACCCTCGTGACTTTGGAGATAGACGTGGCATTTCTTTCTAAAGCCATGTCTCCCGTCAATTGGTGCTGTTGGTGCTTTTTTTAATGCCTGGACCTTTTGTATTAAGGGCTCAACAGGTGAACTAAAACACTGCTTTGTCCGTGGAATAGAGCTCATGGATTAACCAACTGCAGATAAACCCAAAGGCGCTAGTCAATTGTCACGTGTGGGCAGTATGGGTAAATAACAGCGCTCAAAACCCATTTTGGAGTGTGTAGTAGGTTTGCATAATGATTTGCTAATTTCGTGAAGGAGATTTATTCATTCACATGGTTTTAAAACAAGATGAAGTTGCGTTTTTTGTGCGTTCATCATAAATTAATTCTGGACATTTTCTCTCTCCAGCTAATGTTATAGTTATATGGCCAGAAAAAATCACTATTCATATTTTGAAGTGGAATATTCTGTAATTTATTGCACATTCAGTGCGCTTCTTAAAGCAAATTTGGTGTGACCGGTCCTGTGATGGCATTCGACTCGATGTTGGCGCTTCGCCTCGGAACTCGGACTGGTGGCATTCGGACTCGTGAACACTTCGGACTCTTGGTATTCGTAGCACTCGTGGGCTTTCGGACTCTGACTGGGCGGACACCTCATTTAGTCTTGTCTTGGGACCTGGGCGTCCAGTGTTAGAATTAGAGTCGCCCCAACATCCACTCTTCCCGTGGCGTGGTCGAGAGGCGAACAATAAGTTTAAATGTTAGGGGGGGGCAGGGTCATTCGGGTATGAGACCGAGAAAAACCGACAGCCCCGTGTGCACAGCAGATGTTTGCACTGAAAAAAATCCCTACCATCTCAAAGGCCGTGAGTGCCGAGAGCATAGGCCTAAAATTTTCAGCCCTTCAACCGGCATTGGTGACGTCTCCAGATGATGAAATATATCTCCGATCGCATGGACGTAAAACAGTAAATAATCAATCAATCTTGTGTTTGGAATTAACATGGTTTTTCAAAACATTAGCTCTTAGTACATGATTCCATAAAGCCTGATTAAATGTGCTCGATGTCGATATTGATGAGCGTGACGTTTCACTTAGACCTATGGGTTTATATGTTCGAGGAAATTCGGGAGAACTAATGAGATGCAAATTCACTAAGCAGGATACTATGAATAATATATAAGTTATGGCATATTGTATTCATTATGATGGTATCGTTAGTACAAGAAGCTTGGTGTAAAACAGTGAATATAATTCACATCATTATTCCAATTGTTTGTGTTGACGCTTCTTTTCGGGACCGCCGCCATATTGGATTTAGTGAAATTAATTGATTATTTATTGTTTTACGTCCCACTCGAGAATATTTCACTCACATGGAGACGTCACCATTACCGGTGAAGGACTGCAAAACAAATTTAGGGCCTTTGAGCAGGGAGGGACCTTTTACACTCCTTTTTGTCCAGTGTAACTGTATATGTT
>CAJDSM010158270.1:0-24307 GCA_903981925.1 Ostrea lurida
GGTATTATCAACCCTATGCTGCGCATAATTAATATTGTTTTGTATGTTACATTTTTCGATATTGAACCTGTGTGACCGGCGGGCGTCGTCTTTTCAGTTCCGAACGATTGAAGGCTGCTGACGCATATCCAACTGGAATCGTAATACAATACGAGAATAAAACAAAAGGGGGATCGTAAAAGTATCTGTAGTATGCCTATTACACTATCAATGAGGAAGTTATTAAGGCGGAAGATAATTGGAGCAAAGATGTGAACATATCGTTAGGAACGCATTGAGCGAAAATAAGCATTCACGTAAATTTTGAAGACATCTAAATGTTCTAACTTGATGAACACGCCAGCTGACACAGGTGCCATATTGGACAGTATACGCATTTCATTCTTAAAATATTTCTTTAGGTTAACATAGAAGAAGTCTATTATCACAGCAGTTTTGGAAAACATTATAGGCACTCTAATTCAAATTTTGGTAATTCGAAACTTCTTAGGTTTTCACGTATATTACTACTGATACATGTTGACGCAAACCCGCTGGGATGGCCGATTTGGGGGGGGGCACAAATAATGGCCGCGAAGAATTACAAAAACAGAGATATAACTTCAGCAAACGTGCTGCTGGTAGATCAAACAATATTCTGGATTCGAAATCGCGTTCACTTTTTGCGATAAACCTACATGTCCACTCATAATCTATATTATCTGAGCACACATAATCAGCCACCTAAGTGATATCCTCAGATACAAGGGCAGAGAGTAGCGGGGCCCTTCTACCAAAATTCATCGTAAAATGTCGTGGCAGGGTTCTCTTGGGTAAGAGGTGTAGCGGGTTTCTTGACCTTTCACAGTCAGAGGGGCGGGGCTCAATAACATTTTCGGGCGAATACCAGTGTAATGTTGTTTCAAAATTGATAGTCCATTTGTTTGCTAGATTAACATGTCTTCATATGATGATACCTACGGATCTCTGGACATTCCTCTTTTTAAAGGCTTTGTGTTTATGGGAATGGCTGGATATCACTATTGGGACCTAACCGGCGGTGGATACGAGCAGTAGAAATTGGTAAAATCTTTTCACGAGATCTGTTGGCTTTGGTGTGGGGTGCACCCTCATGAGGCCTTGGTGAAGGCAGGGGGGCGATAAAATCTGCCGCAAAAGCTGATCGGTACGACTGTGATCATCTTAGCTACTTGCATTTCTATATATCACTCCTTGTTAGTACCATCATTATAGCCGAGAAAAACTATTGTATGTATTGAGAGCAAAAAATACCAGATTATTTTGCAGTATACTTTCAATGATATATGTTATCAGGAAGTCGATATGATTGAATTTATTACCGTAAGAATGTAAAGGTATTGCCCTGGAATACCCTTTAGGAATGGTAGGCGGGACTGCTGAACAGACCCTCAACAATCTATTGATAGAGTTGGCCAATAAACTGTAAGTAATCACCAAAGTGGCAGAGGCCGAAGCCAGTGTAATCAAATGTTATATGTTGGTAAAAGCGATTATTCAATAAATAGAATGTTTTTCGTCCTGTTAAAAACGCAATTATGAATGAGACAGCACATCAATCAAAAGTTTCAAGGCTCTTTGCCCCCCGCTATAAAGATTCCCTTGTATTGTTTTCACCGTAATTCAAAATTCAAAATCTCTTCCTAAAAATTAACTTTCTTCTATTGATAACGAACGTCATCCACTCTGGTTCTAATCAGGAACTGGATTTCCAACCTAAGATGAAGAGATGTGGCGAACCGAGAACCTGTTTTAGCCTTTTCGAAGTATTAGCGCATTTACCATCATAAATTGATTTCACAGTCGTAACATCACTTGGGTCTATCTTAGAAGAAGACCCTAAGTGCTAGGGAGACGATGAGACAGGCGCCTGATAACACCGTATTAGAAGCAACTTGATCATGAGATGGGCGCAACTCCCTTGAAATAATTCAGTGTAGAGTCGCTGACCTCACCAGCCTTTGAAAGACTCACATATATATGATAAAAAAATATATGACCAGATATTGAATACTTCTAAACTTCAATTGTGCGAGAAACACACATATGAAAACTCTCTCATTGAATCTATAGGAGGTGATGCCATCAACACTAACCTTACTGTAATTGAGATTCGATATTTTCATATAAAACAAAACGATGTTGTTATAAGAGCCACATCAGATCTAAACTATAGCTACTGGTCTGATATATGGTTCTTATACAAAAAGTTCTGTAATGCAATATAAAGTTATATATTGAGAGATAATGTCTGTCAACAATATAACGCTATGTGAACAACTGTCTGTTGAATCTGTACAGGAGAGTACCGCGTGAGGTCATATTAGCAGTCTTTTGTGACGTGATTCCTGTAATCTGTGACTCCCTAGTACATCGAAGAGTTAGAGGTAAATATCGTAATGATAAACTCACATATCGGATGCCAAGGGTTACATGCACACAAGTTATTTATAGAATAACTGCTATACCGAGTGGTCCCTCACAACTACACATCCCACTAAAAATATCCGAGATGCGACCATTAGAATCCATACTAAACATCAAAGATACCGGACAAGGAAGCATCTCCTAGGCACGGACAAACTTACATTTCTGTAGGGAAACCCGGTTCTTATACATGAGAACTATGATGAGCGGGTGTAAGAAAACGACTGAGACAAAACTTCCGACATCGCTGACCAAATTTACGCCTGCTGCAAATATAATTAATTACGCTAAATTCACAATTTTTGAACGCCGAAAGTCTTCGCAGTTTCCTGTAAAAAACATAATAACTCAACACATAACATTTCATTTCAAATAATGATAAATCTCTCCACCTATGACAGGTGAAAATGTAGAAATATTGTTCTATGGGAGCTGGCATGATGAAGGGAAGTATAGTGGTGTGAACTTGTCACGAAAAAGTACAAATAATTGGTTATACTGCATCTCGCATCAGGTACTATATCTGCAGAAATTCGCCATCCTCCCACAATTCAGAAGCTGTGAATGCGCTCTGATTCAGACGGAGCTAAAATATGATCAATGAACTATTACAAAATGAATTTTCGTACTTCCACACTACACATGATAGTGATATCGCTCGATCGGTGCGTCAGGCGGTAGGCCTCAAATCAGTCACGCCGCATTGTGACTCTATATCACTGCTTTTAAATACCATTATTTCGAATCATTAAAGAAGGAAATACATCTATATATGATATAACTTTTTATATTCAGATGGAGAATAGCATTTACCATAATATTTGCGTTTGAATTAAGAAAAAAAACCTAGTGAATAATATTTAGTCTTTGCCGTGATTAAAAGTTCTTAAGGGATGTGTTATAACTGCGAACATGAAAGATAGATCGGATTAATCCTATGCAAATGATCAAGGTAAAGACAATGAGTTTTACACCATAGTCGTATATTTTCTTGATTTAATGTATCGGCGGGGTAGACTTCAAACATAACTAATTCGAATCATATTTTAGTGCGCTGGAAAACTATAACTTCGTAAATCTCTAGTGTTTGTGACTCTGTGGATACGATCAGGAATGTATTGAAAAAACGATGTATGATCAGAATATATTACGGTAACGATGTAAAATCAGATAATGAAGTGGCTTTGGAGGACGACTATGTGATCAAATCTAGCGGAGAGGAGAGGGCCACGCACCATAAAAGCAAAGATGCTTTATGTCGTCGTCCCAAATTTATGAAGGCTAGATGCGCACGTCGAGCGAGTTAAAACTAATAAGGGGAATTACCTACTGAGCCAATCTAGATAGCCCAAAAGGTTTAATTTATGTCTAAATCTTGGTTGACTAGGACATCATACTATCACTTTCTTTCTTACTCTCAATTATGGGAACAGGGAAGTACATAAAAATTGATTATTTAACTTATTCAGTGTTCTTTTCGTGCAGAACACCTCCGGGCCGAGCCACTACATTGCAGCTGTTGAATGTGGTTTCAAGTGGTCGCGCATGGCACGAGAAGCTGTCCATTCTAGTGACGGCCTCATCTTATAGTGGGAATAATGATTAGAAGTTTGAACAATTTAATACAAAAAAATTCTGGTTACAAACTTGCACATTTCTGATTTAGGTTCTGTAGATAAAGACCGTGGCAGTGAACGTGGATAGATTAGATACGAGATCACACGTGATAGAGGTTTTTGATTCATACATATAATATAGATGTATGTAAATTTTTGGTGACGAGTCGCTCAATGGGATAGGGTTTATTTTGTTGACCATCTAGATTATTTTGGATCCGATAGTAACATCGTGTCCATAAAAGAATTAGGATGAGTACATGACATAATCTTCTCAGTATACAAGGGGTAACTGATTAGCATCAGCTTTATTTAATTTGTTTCTTTTAAGATATAACACGCACTGGCCTGACATGATTTTCAAAATGATCTTGGTTCATTTAATGAAGCACTACCTAAATTTTATGAGGAGTAACTGGGTGTAACAGGGCAATGATAAGTAGATTAGTGTAAATTAATCAGGTCTGAAGGTTTTTGTACACTATCGGCATGGTTGTATAATAGAAAGCGTATATTGGGTGGTTTTCTGTTTGCGCACACATTGACAAACGTGCAGAGAACGATAGACCAAAACTTTTTCTTCTTAAGGTCAAACTTCAATATCTTCTCTTACAACATTGCCATGTTGCTGTAGTTAAAGAAATTGTAGACAAAATAATGTTCAGTGAGTGACTGCACAATTTTACGTATCATGATGGCAGATTGTCGCTTTGTAATTAAAACACTAGAGACATTTATGGCTAGAATAAGCGTATCATTTATTAGTTCTATTCTTTGAAGACAAGGTAAACTCTTGCCTGGAGAGGTTTATGTACAAAAAGTGGTGGCGGTTGAGAGGCGAAATAGTCTAATATCTTTTTAGTTATAATTAAAGTGGCTTTTTATGTAGAGATATGATACATCGAAAGGAATACTAATATTGTTTCAATGTCGGGGTAATTGTGTCTGTTGTTATTTATCGATGTTCTACTTTCGTACCTTCACGAATATTTGTACTCGAGCCCGCGGTAATCCCGTTTAGGAACAAGGGGATGGTTGTCTGTCCCATCCTGAAAAACTTGAAAGTGATGACAGTAATTAGGTGTGAACTAAATTCTTGAAGTGTTAACCTCCTTTTCTATTTTGTTATCAATTATCCGTAGCAGTCAAAAATTACTTGGTCTAAGCACATGATTCACATAGAGTGTGTTTTCTTATCATCATAAATATTGGGAGCGTCAAAAGGAACAAAGCACCAATGTCATCTAAAGACTACTTTAAGTTGTTGGGATCCAGGAGAGAGTACAATGTTCATCGTAGTATTGCTGGTTTACGGTGGCTTTGAGGAAGCGATATGTGAGTGCGGTTCATCGATTGTCTCTATCATGCCGTCATATGAGTCACTTCTCTTGGAGGATCGTAATTCTCCTATATCACGTAGGGAACGATAGTGCCTTATAAAGGGAGACTGCTATCAGGAGAAACCAACTAGAAGATTTTAGAAGATGTTGGAACTTACTCAGCTTTTTGTCGATATTGTTGGAGGGGTCAAAGATCATTCAGGTCTCTCGAGAAGCGGATACAGTTTGCATGTTATCACTCTATAGTGATGCATCCTCAGACAATCAGTCACACATAATTGTTTTTTTGCTCGGTTATTCGGAGTTATACGAAAAAGGAAAACTGCAAGATAGTTTTTCACAGACGATTATTAACTGAGTTTTTACTATTATGCAAATCGAGGACAAGTGATATGTAGGTTGAGTGCTCACTGCGATGTTTACGAAGATTGTACCTCTTTATTCGATTATTTATTGGGTTCCAAAAGTTCAAGAGCTACGCAATCTATTAACATTCTAAGATATGACAGGTTTTGTCTAGTCTATAATATAAGTTGTCCTTGATGTCAATCGTGTAGTGGAAGTATTGGGAATCAAGAGTACTCATCAAGGATCAAATTGATTGTTAGGATGAATAGGAATATATGCAAATATTTTGAGAAGAATCGATTTAATCATGTAAAACTAAATAGACTACGTTAATATTTGAGACCTCTACTATGACTAAGCACTAATATTATCCAGTAATTGAAATTCTCTAATTTTTGTGCCTATTGATACTCGAGTGGATACTTGTTTGTCTGGATGCAGTGCGACCTCTCTAGATAATCTTGAGTTAATGATACTGGGACAACCTATTCAAAAAACTTCGTTCTGCCTCCAAGTTATAATCCATCACGGTGAGACAACAGAGCTGATACTTCTAAACATTGAGAAGCTTTCTCCAATTAGATATAGTCTTTAACGTACTCGTGATGGTGTAATTGATCTGATAGTTGTGAGTGATGTTTTTATGCAAAATAATGTGTAATTTGTACCTCGTTAATTTTCATGGCAACCCATCTGAGACTATAGAAACGACGAGACAACGGGGCGCGCCCGAGAGGAACTTCCGCAGGATCGGTCAGACAAGTGAGGGAGCAAAAGATAGAGGCACCATGACTTTGTCCGCGTCAACATTTATTCAACTAGTACGTAGGATATACAACTGTGCTTTTATTAATACTCAAATGTAATAACAGAATATATTTTTTAGCTTTTTTTTTGCATAAAGTATTTGTGCAATGCGTTGAATTGTCAATCATGTCCGTGTCATGCCCTGTAAAACCTTCCATTAAAACGGGCCGAGGCTCTTGTAAGTCGAACTATTAAAAAAAATTTCATGTATGATTTGGCCATCTATAGTAGGATGGTCAAGTTGTAACGAGTGCCTACATTGCTCCAAAGCAAATCTCACATTCTTGTATTATACGTGATGACAGAGCTGTGGCCCCATCGAGGCCTAACATCATTTGTTCCTTTTGTTTTTTTCAAATGCTCTATCTGATATTAAAAACTCGACAGTGAACGCGTCTTGCATCCATAAGTTGTGAAAGGAGCGAATATTTGAAACGTTCGAATAATGCTTCAAGCAAAATCTTTTGGTATGTTGCATAACTTGAATCTCTGTCTCCTTAATTTAGTAAGGATAATAAATTAGTATTTCAATATTTCTGTTGTATTATCACGAAAACTATTGATTTCAAGAACGTCAGACAAATCTTTTTAAATATCCCCATGACCTCGCTCATGGAAACCTAACGTAGTCTTGAACCTTGTAGGACTAATTCACTTACAATTATCCAGTTAATGCGTGACATTTGAAACTAGATTCGCTCTTTCTTAGTTTTTGTCAGAATATTTTGAGGTCCTACGAAATCTTTTTCATATTTACTTATTTTGACCTCAACTTATTCGGGGCCGCTTTGAGGATTTGGAGGGAGCTGGGCCGTAAAAGCTGTAGGGAAAATATGCTAATGTCTCCAATTGAACAAGTTGACTCGTCTTTGTCCAATTCAAGCTTTACGTGAATTTGTTTGTACTAGATTCAAGACCTTGTTGTTTTTCAATATTTAATATTCTGCATTAACATTACTATAAAGAAATAATCAGAGAGAGCAACCGATTGAAACTAAATAATAGTATTATTTGACCGAAACACTATATACTGTACAGACAGCTAGAAGCGATTTAAATTAAAACGCATATTTTACACCTTATATTTACTAGATCCGAATAAAACTTAATGATTGTTTAACTGTTGATGCGTTTTTGTCGGGCCTTCACTGGTCCATATTTCCGTTGCCGCGAAGTCTATCTGTAGCCTTAAGTTGAGCGTTGCATTAGACCTGCAAAAAACATGTTCTGAGAGGTCATGTTCGCGCATCTTTGGGCCTAATATACGGGATGCGATACCTACAATCCGCGAAAAAAAAGTTAGAGTGTTTCTGTAACCCCTATTTTCATAGATTGTTATGTTCATCTGCCGACAAAACACACCCCTAGAACAAGAGGTGAGTAACACCGCTCGTTAAAAAATTCCCACTATAAAACGTCAAAACACTTCTGAACAGTAATAAAATTCTTTGACGTATCCTCACATTAAAAATATCGAACTATAGACAATAAGTTAATGTAAATTCATGAGGTAATTTTGTCAATAACCTTTAATTCATGTACCCCATACCTCGAAAATTCTTGACGCTAAAATGTGGCACAACGCCACGACTTCAAATCGAAAAATGTCGCCCCTCGTTGATTTGAGACAAAACCTTGTAAGACAAAATTAAAAATTAATATAAGGAAGAAAACTTCTTGAATGAAATAATGCAAAGTACAAAAGGTAATCTTCGCCGTTTGGGAAAACGGAAGACCGTTACAAGTAAGTCAATTCTTAGATAATATATATACGCTAAGTAAGAACTATAAAAAATGATCGAGGTTCAGCTAGTTACACTTCAGAAACTCGGGCCTGAGAGACTTAATATAATAATAAGAAAATAAGACTTTAGAATAACAATTAACGGTCGTTCTAACGTTTGGATATTCGAAGTTCTTATTTAAGGGAGAGTACTTAGAGATATACTCATCCAAACAAGTCCTCTTCGTTCGGAAACTAGAAGACTCCGTCACTTAAAGAGGATCCCATTCTTTATTGAAATAGTTGTTGATCAAAGCGTGCTTTTGTGCCACTTATCCTGCTGGTCTAAGAGGGCTGGTCACCTTAAAACCTCTGATAAAGAGGCGGACCTATATAGACTTACGGCCAATTATCACTTTTTACCAAAGGTTTTAATTCGTACCTCAATAGTAGATGACAAACATTCAATGTCCTGTTAGTGGTATGCTGTTCAAGATAAAAATAGTTTGCGCCCAGATAGTGACATTAAAAGTAATGACTTATGGTGGTTGCAATGCCCACTAAAGTGGAGACCCTACCGCAGTTTAAAGGATGCGGACGTAAAGAGAACTACTAGAGAGCTTTAACAGAACGAGGGACTGGCATACTTTTTATTCCTCAATATTATGTAACACCACTTGTCTAAGCATGCTCTCTGTTAACTCGAATTCAACTATAAAGGTTCCGTATAAAAAATACGCAGGATTATTCACAATACACAGCGAGGTAGGTATTCATTCCATGGATTTATCAGGAGATATTAAGGAAACAAGGCGACCAGAAAAAATGCTTATGACAAAGTGACGTCAACATTTCGGAATTCCAATAGGACCTTAAAGATATTCTCCTTTAGTTTATCGTAATCAATTTTTCCCGTATTCTAGGTATGATTTTATACAGGCAGCCCTGATCAGCAGATAAACCATGTGACATCCAATCACTTTATATTTGACTTGTCATACATAATGCTGTAGTTGTTTAATGTTCTTAGGAATTTGTTGGGACCACCAAATTCCTCATCAGGTATATATGTCAGTGCTCTTGAGGTATTTAGAAAATAGTAGCTGGAGCAACCAACCGTAGTATATCAGCACTGCGACATATTCTGAGTGTGCCTGACTCGCCTAAAGACTGTGAGAAGCATAGTGATCAAAGGTACATGGAATGGATATACTGGTTACACTATAAACGTACTCTAGAAATAATTCCGCAATTACAACTGTGGCATTCTTGTATTGGTATGAGCTAACGTTTTGCAGGTATCTCTAAAATGGTACTTTATCACAAAGAATTATTCCTATTTTCTCTATCAACTGCTAATCATTAATGATTATTCTCAGTTTTTCTGAATCTGCAAATAGAACTGAGGAGGATCAAACAAAGGATATGGACAGCGATAAAATATGGTGGAATAGTTTCGACAGATAAAAGATTTCTTGTAATAGCTTTCGGGATCTACACTCATAATTCTCCCTGGCGAAATCTTATCCACGCTTGTTTCACAAGCGAATTGTGTCGAGAATGGCATAGTTAATATGTAACAATGAAAAATATGAGCTGGGTCCGACTATCCCGCCTCGTCGTGCAACGAATTATGAAATCTCTGTTATAGTCGCGATACTAGAGGGCAAAACATAAACGGCGTCACCCCCTTTCCACGTAAAGAGGAAAATAACATTGGTCGACTAACGTAAGAGAGGTATCCGAGAGTACAGGTGTGACACATTATAAAGTTCTGATTTACACAAAAATGTTATCCGAGGAGAACTAAAGGCTTCTCTGTACAAAGCTGGACGATCCCAAATAATACGAACGGAAAAGAACATTAAGAGCATTGATGAACTAAAGACCGAAGTTACAACTAAGTTGTGCCGAAGATGTATTTGACATGTTCAAGCATTTCTGCATAATACAAGCTCGTCACCGTAGATAGTTCTGATTGTACTGTCTGTTTTCTTATCTGAGTTAAGAATACAAGAGACTAAAAATACCCGCCATCCGCGTTATATAGAGAAATTCAAATCTGACTGAGCTATCGTCTCATCCCCCTTTTTTACAGCAAAACATTCCCTTCGCTGGCTTGCTTAACCAATTAATTCGGACGGTGAACACTAACCAACTGTTCGGATCCTACTGTTCGTTGGGCAGTGAAGTCCAAGCGAAACAGCCATGATTACGAAAGAATACAGTGTAACGAGTTCTGTGTTGACGTTGCCAAACTTTTGATGGGATACTAAAAAACAATAGTAAAAATTCGAGAGGAGGAAATTAACCTTAATAAAAGTTACAAAGAACGTGTAATAGGAACACTACAAATCATATGAGGTAACCCGATCAAACTGTCAACACCATATGAGAGTCGTGAAGAAAACAGCGTAAAAGACACCACTTTTAAATCATATATATACCTGAGTATTCTACGCTTGAATGGATAATGCATAATAATCGCATGACTCGTGAAGTCTGAATTACATAAATTGATAAAGATCTGATCGTTATGATCCTTCCATATTTTAAATCGAAAATCTGTCTCATTTAACAAGGTACCTAAAAACCTGACAGCTTTTATTAAATAAGAAATCTGCAGTTAAGAGCAAAAAATTCATTCCATCGAGAGCAATTGAGTTATACAAAAGGGTTATATGTCAAGTTGTGAATCAGATAACGCGTACAATACGACTTACTTGGGGGGTCAGGGGTTGTGAGTCAGGCAAGTCAGTATTAAGTCGAGCAATTCTTTTCATAGGTTAAACACTTTATAATCTAAGAGTCTTTTGAAACGTTTAAGTTGGTGCTTAATTACGATTTATTGTATGGGTGCCTTTCCACCTAACCTAATTATTAGTAATTAATTGTCCCGAAACACCACTAATGAGGTTGAACAATTTACCCATGGTAAGAATAACCTATGTTAATACGTCTCAGCGCCAATTACCGGAGGATAACTATCGCCCATATTGTCGTCATTTCCACCTACGCAAATCATGTTGAAGAAAAACCATGTAAAGTGCACGTAAACCGCATGTTACAAGCAAGTGATACGAGATTTGAAGATATACCCACACTCCGAATGAGTGTTGTAGTTGTATTGATCACACCACTAAAGGACTCGCCCCTCCGGACGAGGTATCCCCTACATGCACAGTGAAATTGGCTTTTCGCCAAATAGGTATTTCCTTCACTGTCTACTACACATGTGAAATGATGCCAAATATAAAGGTCTTACATCGGATCCCATAGTTATACGGGGACGCGAGGCTGCACTACCTCTCCATACTCTATGGCAATGTATGATTAACAATGTCTCGTTCAAGTTGGGAATTGAAGTGTAGTAATTTTGGAGCACTGTTCAATTTTGGCAAGGCCGAGGGGATGCACTACTATCCAAAATTGTTGAGCTCAGGTACTTTTATTAATAAAAAACAAACGGTTTATGTTTAAGGAGCATTCTACTCGTATTTATATTTAGCCGACCAATACGGGGAACGAAAATTTTTATTAGGAGGAGTCTGCAAACGTTTCAAATAATCTTCCAATTCAAACAGTACCATATATGATACTTACTTCATAATTTAAGGAACGCCATATTTTCAATTGCAAGTGTTTATTACCAATACTAATGTTTATGCGTTTCTTATTACCTACAAGATTATTTGAATTTTTATTACGCTAATCTTCGCGCTAACATTCACGCACAAATCAAAAAACCATATAATGTAGATGTAATGCCGAGAGACATGAGTGGAGAGGGGTAACTATAAGTCCGGCACGGATTTCTTACCAAGAGACGCTGTTCTTACTATTTGACTATGGCAGGTGGGGATGGAGCACTCTCTGAATTCATGCAGATCGTTGTCCAGTCTAATGTTGGATGGTGATTCCTTTTTTTTTTTCTTCTCGCTTAAAGAATATACAAGAGAGAAAAAATTTGCTTGCTGAGCGAGAGACATGCATGTTACATGCTAGAGATCGATTATGGTAATAAGTTTTCACGCTCGTTGAATATCATAACATTGAACTTGTCAATTGTAAACATCGGGTAAATATTCTCATTGCAAAACGGCGTGATTTTAGTTAAAGAACACAATACTATAAATGTTATGATTTTTTTGTTGAGTCAATTATATTAAATGGGAGCCTAACTGAACTATGTCTACGAACAGCCTTAAAAGGTGACATAATTAAATTTATACGAGTTTGTAGTAGGGACATCAGGGCCCTCAATGAATATTGAGATTAGCGTTAGGACAGAAATGTTAATCAGTTAGTCGAATCAATAACCTAGGAAAATCTTCAAAAATAAACAAACTGATCTGCTACGACGAGTGAACGTACAACTCCAAGTAAGAATTAAAATTGATTACCCTTTACTATGCCTAGCCTCGAAACACTACTGAATGAAGAGGACATACTGCTCAATGTAGAAGTGAGCCATTAAACCAGCGAGTTTATGTCTTCAATTGGGCGGGTGCCGATCACCTTTAGATTATACCTAAGGGAGTACCGCATCCGTACTACATCAGGACAACTTATCTTGTAATTATTTTTGTGAGAAAAGTGCCGTCGTAGTGTGTCCGCATCTAACTAGACGAGCGATGACGGCGTCACTCCAAGTTCAGATACCCATTATCAGAAACTTATTTTCTATTCGAAAAAGTCGTCACAGAAAAATAAAGTATCAACGCCAAGAATCGCATGTGGCC
The DNA here is from genome assembly GCA_903981925.1 of Ostrea lurida. Lineage (NCBI taxonomy): Eukaryota > Metazoa > Mollusca > Bivalvia > Ostreida > Ostreidae > Ostrea > Ostrea lurida. The sequence goes on from CAJDSM010158270.1 coordinate 13,022, forward strand.
GGTCCCAGGTTTGTGAGAGGAGAGTAAATTCCCTCCTTGCGAATGGTTGGGCAGAGAGGGCCACTTCTACATGTGTGAGATGGAATCTCTATCGTCCGGCTTCTTACCCTCGATAAACTCGACCCGTAAGGTTAAAACCTTTTCAAATTCGTAATGTTAGGTATTGCTAGTACCCAGTGCTAAGTATACCATGAATCAATGGGTCAACAATATACCATGGGAAGTGATAGTCAGGTTGGCAATCCAACAGAGTATCGTTAAAAGGTCATTATAATTATTCATATTGAGTATACCTTGAGCTCGGGACATAATATTTTTTAAAAAAGCACCACTCATAGGCCTAGCGATAGGGTAAGATCAAACGAGTTAGAGAGATTAATCATGCGCGAATTCGCCGAAGTAGGATAAGATAAAGGTGAAGCTGCCAATTGGGGCATGAATTCCGTGATCCATCCACACTCTCCATGCAATCCAACTGCAACTAACCTCCATACCGCCCGCGTGTACTCCAAAGACGTGCTCTCTGGACTCACTCCATAGCGATCCGAGCCTTATCCCATGTACATTATAATCTAAGTCAGTTGTGCATCATCATATACCAAAGTCCATGGAAACTTGTAACTACAAAATAATATCATGCGTATAATTCACCGAACAACAGATTCATCCCCAATATACAAGAATTAGGGAGTCAGGTTCTACTCCCAACCTACAAATCTCCACAGCTGATAGAGGAGTAGCAATTAACTAAGAGTCTGTTTTTTTTTGGGGTTCCAACGACTATAGCGGGAGAGCGTAGTAACCAAATAATAGAATGTCTAGTCAACTACTCAGGCCTTCACAGTAACATAAACGTTAATCGGGTTCGTATTGCTAATCTCTCGAGCTAGGTGGTGCCTCTATTTTATTACTTTTTGTTACTCGGATTCCCATGGCTGTTTGCACCTCTTCATTTAATTGTTCTATCGCTTTTTTTTAATTTGCTTTTTTTTTTTTCCTTTTTTTTGATGTTCCCACACACTTATTGCTGATACCCCAAGTTACTGTTGAGAGTATGCTTTGTGAGAACGCTACGCCCACGCTCCCTCTTCTGTCTTTTTGTTTCTCCATAGAAAAATGAACAGGTGCAGTAGAGCTTATTGTTGGCTTAAAGACGTTTTATTTTTCACAAAATGTAAATAGCTACATTTTGTGTCTTGTCAACACAAGTAGTTTGTACGGGTCCCGAGCCTACATACCCGACCTACTTTTTAAGGTAACTATACTCCCTTACCCCTAAGTTTCCGCCTTTTAATTCTCTATGTCCCTCATTAACATAAAATTACTGGTAAGATACAGCACTATCTGACTCAGTATAACACGGTATTTATATTGTATATCTTTTGCAACTAACAATTTATTCTGTCTTTTTTTGACTTAACGAATCTTTATGCACTGTGCTAAAAAAATATTAAAACCTAAGTCTAACAACCTAAGAACATACTGAGATTATAACATCATCGCCCCTTACTCGTAAGAATAGTGTTTGTTAAAAATTTGTTTTATTAAGATATGCCTTGACCGTTGATGTCTCGAATAGATCGGGGGGACCTATATCGTAGTATTTTGTACTCCGCATCTGCTCCCTATCGTTCATTGCCCTGTTTCGTCGAAACATTTTAGTTAGAACAACCAGGTAGCCTCGGCTCATAACTTTTTGAAACTGGTAAAGGCGTTACCTTTCCAGTCGCAGCTTATGTCGCAATAACTATCTCTGGGTCATCATACTAACACTGGTATCAGATAGGGGCAGCTCAAATTCATACCTTCTAACGTATTTTAAGCATCATTTGAGTTAGTGAGCGAGTCATTTACCAAATCGAAAGGAGAAATTTTAGGAAATTCTTGGTAACCCATAGGATTATTTCCGTTTATAGTGTGGAGCCTGTCAAAATAAAATATATAATAGAAACCTCGCTAAGAACCATAAGTTAAGGACCTTGAGGTAGTCTTGAATACTTAACTTGTACCACAAAAACTTCTGAACCCTAAGTATATCACGTACGCCTCGTCCGCACAAAAAACCAAAAAATACATATTAAAAGAAAAAAAAACATAGAGCAAAAAAACATAACATAAAAAAAGGAGATTATAGAGAGAATAAATATAAAAAAAGAACTCTAATACCATTATATAATTAGTAAAAAAGAACATCATTATAGCAGCATAAGCGATCCTACAAGTATTAACGGATAAGATTTTTCATTGTTACTTTAAATGTTATACTTGCCTTCGAGGTATCTTGTTAGACGCTGAAGTTGTAATACCTCACTTTCAAAAACGTGTATATTACTCAATAGTACACTATCAGCCTGATACCAAGATTGTATTTGAGATGGTAAGCGTAAGCTGGACGAGGGCTGGGTCCTGATATTTTCACTATGAATGTTTAATATAATTCACACCTAAATATGTGACACCTAAAGGACCGAATCCACAGATGGGCACACCAACTAAGACAATTCTATGAACCGCGCCGAATCGACTTCACGTGTATATCCTAGCGACTTTATCAAAAAAAATACTTTAACAAGATGGGACGACACGTTTGAAAAAAGTGGGAAAGGATCTACTTTGGGACTCCCACACATAACTCAAATCTTTAGGTTCATTGATAGAAAACAGCGAGTATCTCTCCTAGTTAATCAGGGTCCATAAAAAGGCTGCCACATATACTGATATTTAGGAGTTGGATAAATAAAAGTAAACTATTAAGGGGAGGAGTGCTATTTTGAAATATTCTCGCCAGGAATCTGAGGAGGTTAAAAATAAAGTTTTCTACAAATTTAAACACATAATCAAAGACCATTTTCCATGCTGGTTATTACAGTAAATGTGTGGAACTAAAATTATGATGTCTATACACAACGACAAATCGTACAATACTTGTGTGTTGGGGTTTTTTACACCCAATGGATAACTGTGCGATAATATCAAGATTCTATAACAACTGTCAAACGTATTATATTATTACTCGAACCGTTGATACTTGAAGGGCTGTTTGATATTTTAACGACACTCATATACTTTACAACAACAAGAACTTTGAACATTAAGGCCTATAAAGCCCATTGTCCTTTAGAATATGGCAATGCATGTGTCCAAGGACGCATTCAAATAGGTCATTCTGTCCCGTGTATCATCCTCGCTGTTTCCCCTTCCACCTCCAATTTGAAAATAGTGAGGGCTGGTTGGACGAAGTGACCCTCGTTCCCCACCTCTTTATCGCTCCCGGTGCACCCTTTACCCTCTCTTTTCCTATCGGCTCTGTATCAGACCATCCACGGTCAACATTCATTGACATAATCCATCTTCCCTTAAATCACTACTTCTCCCAATATGACAGTATTCGTGTCTCTTCTCTTACTCCCTTACCACATATAAACGAATGTTCTACTGACCCTCTTGATAATATCTCATAAACGTTATGAAGCTAATTGATTACCGAAATCCAAATTCATCATCGATAAGTACTAACTAATCGCATTTGTGGATAACAGAAGGGAAGCTCTTTATACTTCTAAAAACAGGTTATCGAAGCATTTATAGAACTTCTATGAGAGTCTGCAAACTAAGGAAAAAATTTATTCAAGGCTAATAAGTTGCGTGACTTAAATTATTTTGATCTACACCCGTGATTTTTGACTGCTTTTCTACGAGATAGGGCTACACACTTGTTTAAGATAACGGGTTCTGGACTATTGTTATGGGTATCTGAGATAATAAATATTCTATGGGTATAGACTGATCCATGGAGAGATGCACTAAGTTCTATTAGTGAGATCAATAAAAATGAAAAATTCTTATATTTCATTAAAATTAAGATAGTCTTTTCTGTACGAACAGGTACTTTCGACATAATATTTGTCGTTCTATCTGCTCAGTTCCATTACCACGCACCATTAAGATGACGGTGTTTCAAGTAGACAAATTCGTTTGCCACGTCTTTTGCAACATGTAAGATGCAACTGAACATTAATACTTTACAGTTGTGTCTGGAATAATTAGCAAGACATCGACATGGGTGACATGGGTAAATCTCGCTTAGAAGGATATAAAATCCACTCTATTGGTTGCATTAACATATACTACAGTAATATAGAACTCCGTGTACTTTTATCCGTTATTCCCAGTAACGGCACAAGAACTCTAGGACCCAAGACTTTCCAAGTTAGTGTGTAGTAATGAATCTGCTGTGTAGTGGTTTATTATGCTGTCATGACATATTATGTAGGCGGAGTTGATAGAAAGATAATGATTGGATGTTAAAAATGTTATCGGATATCCTTAGACGACTAGTCACAGAAATATAGTGTTGTGAAATAATCGATGTTTGAAGCACAGAGAACATCATTTATCAAATTCGTTACTCATAAATCGCGGGAAGTATATGCTCCAGTGATTTAAATCCAAAGAGATTTTGCTTTAAGACTCGGTAAAGGAAAGCTGTGTTTAACGTTCATCGATAATATGTTCTAATTTCTTCTGTGTGCACCTTAAACTATACCTAGTACTTTTTAAGCAAGTCTGCTATTAAACCAATACAATGGAAAAATCATTAAGGCAGATTCAGATTGAGTGTTATACTGACGTTCCGTATGCTTTTTTTATAGTAATTCGCTCAAATGTAGAACCACACTATTATCAACAACGGAGAACATCATATGCTATGTCAAAAATATTTTTATCAATCACCTTAACTAATTGCACGAAATAAAGGTTAACAAATCGAAATACTTACGTGCTTCAAGCTACTAATGTAGTTAAAGTGATTATGACAACACACTAGTTATATTGCCTTCTCTTAGGAGCAGAGAATAGTGTGCTCTACTTACTAAGTTTTTGAGGACGCCTTAAACTCGATCCAATAATTCTTCAGTTTCTCAGCCTCCATATATAATTAAAATCAGAGCAAAATATATCTAAGTTCTTATCAGGTCCGTAATACATTGGTGTATGTATCTGAAGTAGTACGGTGATACTGTAATAACTGAGTAAGTCTCACTTGAATATGATATATAACTAACACCACGCATTCGTATAGTAGTATTGCAATTCTGTTCTTTGTTCCTCTTTGTTATTTGAGGCACTGCCGCATTCGGAAAGAGAAGTTGCTGCATTGAGATTTACTAATAGTTCTGTCGCAAATAAAGTGACAGGACGGAGAATATGTATGACCTCCATAGTATAGCCAATAAGTAGGTTAAAAATATTAGGTAGGTATTTGGAGGGGGTTTCAATAGTGTAGTTTAATGAAAGAAAAGTGACATATACTGGAAATTTTCAAAATAAACAGAATTTAAACATAGCATTTGTTAGATAATTTCCCACCGAGACCACTATCAATTACTTGTATGTATCTGAATAGTGATAGCATAATATTACATAATGCTGAGTATCGTATATCATAAATTTTAGCTTCAACTATATTTAAGTGACAGTATTTGTGTTCATTGTATTCGGATTGACGGGAATGTTGATACGAGAACCCGTATAACTATGTGGGAATTAGGTTTGCCGCACTTTTTCTAGTGGAAAAATCTGTGTGACCTTGCATATGGAAATAGCCAACCGTTGACTGTGGTAGGTTACAAAGGCATGGAAGTCTACCTCAGTAAACACAAAGTGTAAACCTGACTCGTTGAACTGAATCGATGAAGCTGCTGGGATCGCTTAAACAATTCTCGTTACCGTGTTATAGATCTCCGTCAAATAGAGGCAACGCGCAAATCAATGACAGTGTCAAAGGAACACTACTGGGTTGATATGTTAATAGTGGAATCATTATGATCCTGAAGGTAACGCCGTGTTCACAGATATTCAATTCCTAAGCGAATCTTCCGATTTTGGCGCGTAGTCTATTGCACGCTACCCAGTACTGATATTTCTTCGACATCAGGAGTGCCAAAAACCTTACTTTTTTATGTTTTGTGAATTGAGAGAGAATGTATTATGTTAATTGATTGAGACCTTCATTGAAAAACGTATACAAGCTTAAATTTTGGGGGCAGAGGATTGGCAGGAGACTCTGCAATTCTTCGTAAATTATTATTGTTTGAGTTATATATTATTTTTAAGGGTACGTAAATCTTTGTAAATAATCAATACATAAGGTAATCAATTACTTAGCGGGGAATTGAATTATAAGTAACAGAAAACTATTGCGAGGTACTCTAAATCTGAAGAGAACGACAGAGCAAAGTGAGCTGGTAGAGTGAAGCTCCATATCTTATTAAGACTATTACTTTTTTCGTTTGTTGTTAGTTTTTATTACTTTTATTGAGTGCCGAACAGAAAAGAGATAGAGCACACGAATGAGTAAGAGAGATGCAGAAAGTGTCTAACGCAGGGATAGTAATGATTTTATACAACGAAATGTACCTTATTAGAAAATTTAAATAATAACCTATAGCATCTCACGAATATTTAGTGATGAGATGTGACGAAAATCAAATCATTAACTATCACATAGCGAGGAGATGAGAAGATCCGAAAAAGTGACTAGGACAAGAGGAGGAATTGTTGCATAAGCTCATGTCGTCGACATTGATTTGATATAGAAGAGCTAATTTAGAGTTAATTCGTCAAAGAAGATTTTACTGGGGATTAGTAATTAACATATCTATGTTAGTTAAACTCCGAGGTAGACAGGTAAGTAAGTAAACGATCAATGTGATAAATCTGGAAAAAGAATCAAGAGGACGAGTTTATAGGAAATCAAGTTTCTCTTTAAAAGAAGGGGAAAATCTGTACTATGTTAGAATGCAATCAATGTTTTATGTTAATACAGTTGTGCTAAATTGTGTATACATACAGCCAACATAGATTACTTTTCATTTATGATAGTTTAGTCGTTCGCCAGAAGGGCACACTAGGTTGTAGAAACATGAGCAAGTAGTGCGTTATATTGGATTCTTTTTTTATTAGCAAACTATGCATAAGTCTGTAACACGGGATAGAATAGACCCCATAATTAGTCTTGGACTAGAAATAAACGATCGAGCATAGCACAGTATATTAGACAAAAAAGCGGGGCAAGGAATATTATATATTCAACTTTTTTTATTATGATAGAGGCATAGGATTGGTCCGTTGTGATTCTTTCCACATTTTTATTTTTAATGCTATTTGTAATCGATTATATAGGTAGGATGTTCCTCTACCATCACAAAGTATTTGTAACGCCCTATTGATTTAACGGCCATTGGTCGTATTCTGTGACAGTACTGTATATGGATAGTAATCTCTCTACGAGCAAGGCTGAGAGCCATAAAAATTCCACACATGATATACATAAAGACGACCTGGTACTGTGATGGGTTATTGATACGTTGGGTTTATAAAACAAAATCAAATGCGAATCTGATGATGGCTAAACAATAGAGAGGATGACCAAAAGTTAATTAGTCAATTAAAGAACTAGTCAATAAATTGAAGTCACTTGACACAGTACGCCTTATTTCTATCCCATAAATAGAGATAGATTTTAGACCAGTTCAAAAGTACTATTTGTTTATAGTTACCATTCAAACAGAAATCATAAGATTAATTGCTTGGCATGCATGAAGTTTAATATATAGGAGTAAAGATATAATAAGGGTAATTACAATATAAAAGTCTTTCGTAATAAAAGCAACGATCTAAAAGTATTACTTTGTAATGCGATCTTCAATCATAGAACTAAACACATTGGGGTTCTCAGAAATTTGTACTGAACAAATTATTTGCGAGAACACTTCGCAATTACATCTGTTCTACAATATTGTATCAAGACTTGTATTTATACCAGTTCATCATAATTGTATTAACTCCGACTAGTCTGGTAAGTCGTTTCTATAGCTTTGACAGGTATTCTCAGGAAACAAAGCGTTTGTTACCTATAGAAGTGAAATCAGTTAAAGAAAAAAACAACAGTATTATTAGCGTGGGGGGGCATGTGTAGGAAGAATAAAATTATTCTTGAGTCAAAAGGCCTTCTATTGTGCAAAAAATGAACAAGGTGAAGGCAATTTGGAAATAATGAAAAGTCAAGAAAGTTACAGATCTGATCAGACGACGAATTGTAGATAATTCTTTCACATGTATCGTCATCAGGGCTGTTAGATGCAGAAAGGTAGATAGAGTATCTTATTGTACATAATGATGAGATAGAGTGGGGGGGGTATTTCGGGTAATTTGTTTTGGAACCATGGAGATCATCTGATAATATAATTATATTACAAATCTTAACTTGCATCAGGGGGGTATGTAGACAATTGGAATACTAGTATTTCACAACGAAATAGCCGGCAACGATCTTTAAACCACACTTCTAAAGTCACGAGATCAAAACGTAGATTTTTATCTACAGCGTCGAATGGTGAAATTGTTCAATTAGTGGAAAAGGTTATCGTAGAAGGAAAGTCTCGCGTCTTGTGTTTCAACAAGACCCGTCACTGGTGCACAAGAAAGCTGTAACATTAATACTAGAAAACTCGTACTGCTCATGATAAAATAATCTGGAGAGACATCAAGAATTGTTCAAATCATGACCCGTAGGAGGACTACGATGGGGGACTACACATGCAACATCTAACGTAACGAAAGTAATTCAACTGATACTGGTAAAATTATTTGGAGTGCAAGGGAGGAAGAAAAGTTATGAAAAGAGCATTGGAACGAATCGACAAACCATCGGTACAGCTCTCACAGGGGTTCACTCGAATTTTGAAATACAAGGTAGGAGATCTATCCACATAAGCCATTAATCTAAAATAATCAGGAAATGCTGTCTTATATTAATAATTCAAGCTATTTTATGGACCCAGCGAGGTTGATCACTTTATTGTGAACGTAGAGCAAAAGGACTATTCTAATACTTTTTAAATATATTTTTCGTTCCTTATGTAAAATTCATGTGTATAATGCTTGTTGCACAATTCTAATCCGGTAACTATATCGAAACGTGTCCCATGGCCCGACATCCGTACCCCCCGGGGCAGATTTCGAAACAAGAGCTTGAATCCTCACACACTGATATCAGGATAGTAGGTGCTCCATCTTTAATTTTCAGTCTTAATCCTGGCCCAGTTGGTTTTGAGGTATCAACTGTATGAATTTTTCAAACTAAAAGATTTTCTCTACACCACAATTCTTAGCCACTTGTCACTGTTCACCTGGCCTGTTGTTGCAAATGTTTACATTGGGAAAGTGTATGTCTGTGACACAATAGTTTTGGTTTACCTATTTTAAAAGTTATATGTATTATTTGGGGGAGGATGGGATAGGGGGGGATTATTTAATGTTTGATTTCCTGAAAATACATCAAAATGAACGGCGAAGTTTTGTTGCAGTCTTTGTCCAGGTTAGAAGTGCTATTAAGAAGTGCTTAAGTAAAAAATTTCCAATTTGAGGAGCAGATTCTGTAAATTCTGTGGTTTCTCCTTTTTCGATTAGACCTGATTTCCGAAGAAGGTTAGTATGGTATGCAGAGTTTGGATAGACATTTTATTTCTGTACCCTACTGGGGATGGGGATGGTTCAAATGGTATAAGGATGACAGAATAGCACTGATACAGTGATTAAATTCTTCCTGCCAAAGACATGATATCTCTTTCATACAGCAATCTGAAGTCGCCTACAATTACACTGAAGTATCCTCTGAGTTCAACATCTAAACTACTTGCATAAGTGACATTTAGCATACAAAATCGCTTCATTCTTGTATCAGCAGTTCTTTGATGAAAATTGTAACCATTGACATGCATAATGTTAATGGGCAGATAAGTTACTCTGCAGATAAGATGGTAAATTGTAGAATCCGAACTGACAGTCAGAATTTCCATGCACTTACAGTTCTAACCGGCTTCGGTGAGTACCAACCGATGACATTCCTTTTGACGTTTGTTAATACACTGGAGCTAACTGCTTAAGTTGAACCAATTTTAAAAAATGTACATTCAAAGAAACCTAATGCATAATATGGGAGAGCATGATGATGTCCAAGAATTTTATATTATCATCGACCTTAGGGTAACAGAGATGGAGGGCTAAACTGGCACTTTCTTCTTAGGGCCAAAATAAAAATTTGTACCGTTAAAATTCAGAAAAAATTAAAGGGGTAGGTGGGAATCAAATTTTCATTTTATTTGGCGGGTTGCATAAAGTGCAAAAACCGGGCTTATTAAGACGGTCGGCGCGGCGGGGAATATTCTGTAATCACTTACTTGTTATAACTACTTTATTGTGTTAACGCATACATTCTACAATTTATTCATAAGTAGTGGGTGGTCCATCTGCTTTTAAAAATTGGAAAACTATATAAAAAGGAAGTCACAATCAATCTTTCCCGCGACCCAAGTGTTCCAATTCCTTTACTTTTTTCTAATTTAACCCCTTGGCAGATTTAAAGTCGAGTTCTAATGCAGTGCTTTTGACTTATCCCAAGCATCTCCCAAAGTTAAATTGCGGGCCATTCATACTTTCCGGGTTGAGCATGACATTAAAACAAAGTAGAAGTAATTAAGATAGAAAGGCAAGTTTTAAAATACGCATTTAAACGCCCGAAAGATAATATGTACAATCCTGAATAAAAACACAAAACTTGGTTCACTCGAGTGTGTTACGTCTAAGAGGGATAAATCGATAAATCGTTGCCGTTAGATGAATTCAGGTCGCGACTAAATCACCAAGGGTTAGTCGAGAGGTAGCGAATCGGAGTGCTGACACTGGCTGCTGCAAGCACTGTAAAGGGAGTAGGGCCCCGCATTTGTATTCATGTTTCGTCTATGTTCTGGGGTTTTCCCCCTTGCTTCCTGTGTATCTAAATTGTAAATTGATGTTCAAGGGGGTTGGCGACTCTTCCAAAGTGGAGGTGCCAAAATTATAGAGATATTGTTGTTTATGGTTATTAAAGCTTCCGTTTCTTTATTTATCAACCACCTATCAAATAAAGTTTCTGATTATTTGCTATGCTGTATAAAACTTTGCCCGGCATATTTAGAAATGGGGATGGAGAGTGGGTTGTACCAAAATTGTGAACTTACCCACACACACTCTCCTGGGAGGGGGGTATCACTTAATGACATTTGCTCCCAGTATTTCTAGTAATTAAGATAAGATATACAGAAGAGGATTTTTTCTCTCTCCATATTTGGGGCAGGTAGTACTTTTAATTAAAACTCAGGTGACCAATAAGGCCTAAGGGTCTCTTTTTGTCTGTAGTGCCACACTTGTTAAAACACTTTTAAAATCAGATGAATCTGTTTC